>JBAGKK010393609.1:0-38643 GCA_037177015.1 Euceroptres primus
GTTAACAAACCGAGGGACAGACATATAAGCATGATTCTTTCAGTCAGTATTTATAATCTCTAGCATGTTAGTATTGCCATTTGAACTGCATCATATATTTAAAAAATAATAAAAATTATAAAAAAAATTTTACCAGTCCTGTCACATTTCAAGTATGTGAATCTGTAAGGAAGGTAAAAACTGACTACTTAATTACAAAAGAGGTAATTTTTTTGTACTTTTTCTATATGGACTAATAAAGTAGGCCACCATATGTGCTGTAATCCCCTTAGTAGGTCAAAAATGTTATATGAACATTGAATAAACATCGAGGGACATACAAATTGAAATCTATTTGAAAATCGCCCATATAAGCATAAAATATAAATATTGTTAAATGCTAACGTTCAAGTATGAATATTTTCTACAATATGAATCATTAACATAAATTTTACTTAAATTTTTCACTTTTCACACCAGTCATCTTTCACAAATAAACGAAGTTCATTTATTCAATTAATTTTCACAGCTTAATTTAATCTTACATGAATGCATTTTCTACATTTCTCCATAATATTTATAAGCATAAAACCAGAAATAAATTCAGATTCTACTTATAGAGTATAATTATCGTCTTAATATTGCGTGACTGCATAAGCCAGCAATAGCAAACATCTAATCAAATCAGAGGCTAATTGGCAACTATAGGTGTAAGTGATAATTTACAGTAGTCATTTACCCCATCGTAAGAAGTAACGGACTTTGAAAACACATTTTTCCTAGAAAAGTATTTAATAATCGTGCCGTTTTGCGTAAATGAGACGTAGAAGTCTTCGAGAATAAAGCTCTGCGTAGTGAAAGAACATGTGAGTAATAGTCATTCCTGGTTTACGACAATGACCACGTCAGTTTGCATTTCTATGACACAAATACCAATACGCTATTAAAAGATCCCGTCGACGTTTACTGGACACGAGGTTTGCCGATCTTGCATAATAATAAGCAAAGAAGCAGCGAGTTAATTGGTTTCCAAGTTTTTTTTGCAAGAAAAAGATTTAAAAAAAGTTGCATAATCGTTGCCTTACGCGTGGGTGATTCTGCTCAAGTTGAGATTGAGAGAAGGTCTCTGTCTCATCGATTAAAAAAAAATTATATAGACCCTCTGGAAATATTTTCATTCATTAATTCATTATGATAATTAGATCTAAAATGAATATCTTGTTCGTGTTTATTTGGATCATGTGAAATTTCCATAAGGACAAAAAAAATATTCATTATTCAATAAATACAAAAAATAGACTGGAAAAATATGTCACCGACTTTTAGGATTATAAAATGATTAAAAAGAAATACTTGATCAAATTTTGTTTCAATATTCATTGTCAGTACAATTATTCAATTAATTCAATGTTTTGCATTTGAAAAAAAGTTTATTGAGTTAATGAAAGATTTTTAGTAGGTCAAGAATCACAGCTTTTTAACCCAATTTAATAATTACGATGCATATTGAAATAATGAATAATGGATTAAAGTTATGACTTAAGTTTCATAACTTGATTGGACTTTAATTATATCTACTTGTTCACGAACTTGTAAATAAAGATATTAGGCACTTTGATTTCTATTTTTATAATCATAGGATTTCATTAAGGAGGTGGGCGAAGTCATTAGGAAGCACGGACTTGAATCTGAATATATAGCAGAATTACCAAGAATAGATGCAGGGTAAATGTACAACGTCGCTAAAAAGGGATTATGTGTACGAAGGCTCAAATCACTTTGATGTTTCTTGAAGAGTTATTTTCAGAACATTGCCGTAATTAAATTTTGTACTTGTAAAAGCTTCAAATTCAGTTGAAATGTAAATTATGCACAAAATACAGAAATTTTGGTTTCAAAATGTTTTTGATACGTTTCTTACACTTCATTAACAAAAAAAAAAAAAAAAAATGAATAAGTTCGATTTTATTTCGATTTTAAACTCAGGAAAGTATTTTAATTCTCACAATATTTGTATGCCTATCCTAAATCAACGAAAACGTTATTTTAACACGATTCGATTATTTCCAATAAATTATGTGTTTTAACTAAATCAGTCAACAAGCTTAGTTTACTTAAACATGGGAAAATAATTAAATCTTGAATAATTTTAAAATTGAAGATATTCAATCTTTAAAGCAAAATAAATTAGAAAGTTCTGAATTTTTGTGACAGTAAATTTGATTAGATTACATTTAAAATTTCCACTTTAAATGCTTACAATTTCCATGTTTTTATGCAATCACTACAATTTCAAAGTGTTTAGAAACATTTCAACTTTTAGAGTTTCTAAGTTTAAAATTTTAGAAAAATTAGTTTACTTCCCTGAAAATATTCAAATCTAAAAAATAAAAGTATAAAGAAAATGTATTTAATTCAAATGAAGTATGCAACAATTTAAAATTTCCAGGAATTGTGAAAATTTAACTGATGCACGTAATCGAAGGCACAGATTAAGGGCCACTGAATACGAGTCGAGTTGCAGACTCTCCGGGTGCGCAAAATGCGATTCGTGCGAGAATTTCAAGATAGCGGCACGCTTTTAGCCTTACGGCACATAAGAAGCAATTTATACTTAATTAGCAAGAGTGGCGATGCTCAGAGACAGAAACTGACTTATTGAAGGTCTCCTCACGTGAAGGTTCTCCTCACGCACACCCACTTCTTGAGACTTCATACGTGCAAAAGAAGTGCAGCCAGCGTGAAGTACGTCAAATCACATGTGTTACGACTTACCGGAAAGCCTCTTCGGTCAATGCCACACATTAATGTTAACACACTTTTATCCCAACATATTTAGTAATAAAATTATCCAAAGACAGGCGTTTGTACCAAGGTCTCATTTATTCATTATGTACTTTCGACAAAAACTATCTGAAATTTGTCAGAGAAAAATGAGACAAGTATAGAAATGTTTTTTTAAAAAGTATGTAAAAATTTTAACTTAATATCTAAATTGAAAGGCATCATTGCAAAATTTTTTGAACAATCAGTTCATTAAGAAATCTAAAACATTCTTAGATTGCATCAAAAAATTTAGATGCTGTAAGAAAAAACTTTTCTTTATAATTTATGGTTAATGTGACACCGGAAGTATCAAGCGATGAGAAAATGATAATCTTGACAAATATTTTTGATAATTTTATTTGCTCACTGGTCATGATCTTTGGGTATTCAAAAGATTTATCTTTTATCTTATTTACATTTCACTATCAGATAAAGGAAGCATAATTTTCTTGACACCTAAAGGGTTATAATTCTCGTATTGTAATTTATTTAATTAGCTACAATATAATGTTAATTTAATTAATGCAGCTAAAGATAAACCCATTTGAAAATATTTAAGTTATTAACAAATATTTGTCACGTTTGTCACTACAGACATTCTTTCTACATTACTAAGTAAAGTAGAACTCGCTTATCAAGGCAATCAGACACGATTGCAATCGATATTTTTTTAAAGATAAATATACATATAGATAGATTGATAGATAGAATGACGAAAGTAATGAAGTTTTCAACTGTCGCAAGTAAGTAAGACGTTTTGCTGTGAAATATCTGGTTAGAATATTTCAAATAGATGCTTGAATCAATAAATCCTTGGGACAGTGCTTAATGCTTGTGTAATCACTGATCGTTTGATGATGGAAATATGCGTGGGTTCATAAGCTTCTTGAGATCAATGATGTTTTTCACTCATCCACGAATTCAATTTCGTTATAGTGACCAAATTTGACAAGTTCATACAAACATTCGAATTATACTTTCTGCTATTTGTTTTTTTTTTTCTAAAGATAATCTTTTTTTTCTGAAGATCCACTGGAACAAGAATGTCAATCACTGTTCTCATTTTATCGTCAAAAAAAAGAATCATGTTTATGAGGAAAGTAATTACTTCGAGGAATCTGCTCGAAGTAAAAAGGTTAAGAGGTTGATAAAATATTTCATTGGTGAAGTAATTTTGTAGTTCTTGAGCCACTTGAAAATAGTTTTCAAGCGTATCTCTTTTTCTGTAAATTATTAGTCCAAGCACTTTTGTGGAAAAAAATGCTAGAGAAAATTTTTTATACATATTTCTCTTTGGCATTTTCAATCAAAGTCGGATTCTGGATTAGAGATTTATGCATATATACATTATTCTCACAAAGACTAAAAATAACTTTCATAAGACTTTCAGTCACGACACTGTGATTAGAAACTGGAAAACGACAAACTAATAAACTCATTAATCATTCTCACGGTTCGAAACATGAAACCAATTCCGGAATTTACCAGAAAAAAAAATAATTAAAGTTCAAGATCCGATACTTCAAGTACGTGACTCAAGCTTGCGTGCCAGAACACCCTAATCAAAGTAGACATTTGTATATCGTCAACTCTCGTAAGCTATCCTTTTCGACGATGGACGTGGATGAATTATATCAGAAGATGAGATCCCAGGTCGTGATATTTCCTCAAGAGTCGATAATACCTGTGGTTAACGCACTATAGGTCATACCTCCAAAACGACTGTATAAAAGTCAAAACCGAGTGTGCTTTACGTACGGTGTTAAGAAAATTGATGGTTCAAGTGGCGCAATTACCATTTGAAAAGCTTACACTCCAGCTATTTTTCGTTTACAACTCGAATTATCCAAAACCAGTCAATTTAGTCTTTAGATTTAAGACCCGATGTCAGAAAAAGCTAATAAGAAATTCCAAAGTCAGAAATTACATGGAGATTGATCGCCAAGTTTTGCTGACGAATTAGAATTTATTACCTATTACGAATCTATTACCTAATGAAAATGCGATACCCGTTTCAAGGCAAATATTCAAGAAACAAATTAAAGGCACATTAAAATAGACTCACTTGCATTGGACTTCTTCGGATAATGCATAGTCACTCACCCGTAACAAAAAATAAAACATGTTCATTAGTGGTGTTATGATAAAATTAAAAAACTTAAGGTCTGAATAATTTATTTAAAGACACTATTGAATAAGAACTAATTTTCTGGAGTTGTACATACTACTTTTATTTTCCCTACTTCTGCTTTTAGAAGAATAATGATAATAACAAATGGCACGTTGTAAAGATAAGTCTTGTACCTGTTGACACTGATAAGGAAAAAACTTGGCTGTTGAGAGTTGGTATGAAAACGGAGCTGAGCTAAAGTCAAAAGCTGAAGCTAAATGCTAAAGTAAAGCCACAGAGCTATATCGCTTTCATGAGGACGTTTAAATCTCTTCGACGCTCCTCACTATACACATGCTCTTGAGAGATAAGGACCACCATGGAGACAAGTAAATTCCAAAGCTCTGAATATTCATGATTGTCCAAATGATGTTTTTCTTGTTACTTTGAACAATACTCTCAAAACTGTTTTCAAATAAACAATTTTCTAAATAGATTGAGGTAGAATTAAAATAAATATTTAACTATTATTTTGATCAATTAATAATAATTTTAACACTAGTTTTAAATAAGGTTCAAATTTAAGATTTGTCTCAAATGGGTAAAAGTAATTTATCAAAATAAGAAGTGTTATCGAGTTTGATAATGAAAATTGATGACGATCGTCTTAAAAAAGAGTTGATAAGAAAGATAAACTTCAAAATAGATTTGAAATCAATAGTGTATTGAAACACAGGATCAATACTTCTTTGATTCTTTTTTATGCACTCAACATTAACTGTAATTATATTGAAAGCTCTCTTTGTAACCGGCTGACAAATTGATACTTTCTAAATAAAGAAAAATCATATCAGTCTGGAATTAACAGTTCACAGAGATATTACCAATAACATCGAATATTTTCCGATTTTGTAAAAATTTTTTAACCATTTTTTTCAAAATCCTCATAAAATTTTATGTACAAATTGAACATTATCTGCGTTACTCATATTAAGTTTGAAGCAAACATAAGTTGCAGTCGATTTCAGGATAATGAGACGGAATTCACAGAAAAAATATGAGCTTATTTTGCCAAATTTGAATCGTATTATTTTTTAGTCAAAAAGGTCTTAATTTAAATATTTAAACAAAAGAAAATTACATGGAGTTACGTAGGCAACGCTTGAATTGAGATCTTAAAAATATGAGACGCAGCAAAATTAAATTCATATTTTATCTGTGAAATATTCAGCTCTAAAATTGACAATTGAGCTGTAAAAAGGGTGACAAGCTTAAGTATGAATATTTCTCACCAGTGACCTATTTATTTCCCTAGAGACAAAAGGTAAAAGTGATGAAAAGAAAAAATATTAATAAACTATGTAATTATAAATTCAAAAGCTGAATGAAACTGCCGAATTGAGTAAAGTTTCTTCAACCTCGAAACCGCAGATAAAGTTTTTTAACTTTGTAATTTGTCTCGTGCTATTACACATATCGTGCACGCACACTAACAACAGAATCTGAGAGAACGCAGCTCTGAAAGAGGTCTTGGCAACCGCGCTGCGGTTCTGAGACGGTCCAAGGTGAACGAACACATGAATGCAAAGGAGCCGCAGTTGGTCCTTGAACTAGGGTTAAGAATGGAACGACACCGATTTTATGGAACTGAACTGCATTCAGCACCACTTCAATATGATTCCTGAATAAGGAACTTGCTTTTTTGGATAATAGCTTTGAACTTGATTGCACCTTATATTGTAATTTTTATCATGGCTCATTGAATTCCTTTATACATATACCTTCTGTCTGTGATGTCTTTATCTATTCTACATATAACTACAACATTATCACTAGAACTTCCCAAAAAAATGCTTTGCTTGTTTAAGACACCCCTAAAAAGATTCCACATGATAAAAATTACCATTCTTTTCAAATAGGTTTCAATCTTTTTATCTATCAATGCTGCATATCATATTTTAGATTCAAATTGATATTTATATCACAATTTATAGTCATATTTAATACACACTTAAAGTCACATGCAATACCCGAGGCAATACGATATAATAATAGCACTATAATTCATAGAGAAATTTAGAACTGCATTATATTAGAAATTATATCGATTGGAAAGTTAATAAATCGAGCCTGAAGTTTTGGAATTCGATCTCAATAGAATTTAGTTTAGATAAACTTTCAATTAAATAATCTGATCCTAATTCTATTCGACGAGTCTACTTTCACAATTGTATCAATGTTGCAATTAATGGTTGTTAGGATCTATGCCTCTATGGTGGAATTCAATCGATGGTGATTAAGCAGAATTTCAAAGTGAGAATGAAACATCCATTGAGAGACTAATCATTATAACTTCTATATAGTATTTTCAACATTTGATTACCTTCAATTTTAAATGTTTTCTTATGAACATACTTCATCTATTTTAATATTCTGCCTTCCAAAGTAAAAAGATACATAAGTAACATTGTCGCTTAGGTCGACTTTTCCATTGCTAGGTTTAAGAGAATAACCCCAAACCACAAAGTCACTTACGTATCTTTTTACTTTGGACGACAGTATTTTGATCATGAATATTTTAATTTTTGCTGACATGAAATGTAAAGCAACATACCTTCCGTTGGTTGAAGAATTAGTACCCAAAAAGCACACGTGTTCAACCGAGGCAACTTATATAACGATATCAAGATTCTTGAACGAACAGTCTGCCTTAATTGTACAGGCCTAAGTGCTGCCAGAACTCATCAGTCATGCCAATATCCGGTTCCGATATTTCGTTACATGGGGCCAGTGAACGGATGTACAAATATCTGACCGACTGCAGGCTAATCGAACTACCAAAGAGCCAATGAAATTTCTGACAGAGACATGTCATCACCCCCTTATTTCAAACCATTTCACACCTATAGGTATTAGGGTTTATTTTTCATATCCTAATACAGAAACGTAAATTAATGTCACCTCTCGTCACCAAGCATGCTTTCCTAATCGACTTTGACCAAATAAACGATTTCTCATTGATTTGTGAAAGATTCTAAACTAGTTCTTTTTTAAGAAATGTCAGCAGGTTTCCATTATTAGTGAAACTAATTTTAAATAAGATGATTGATGTTTAAAATTTTTGGCGATTTTGGGCAGCAAGTCTTAGAAAACATTTAGAAATTGAAATTGAAGTAAAATTGAAATTAATAAGAAGTTAAAAAGAATAATCAATAATATTATAAAGAAATCCTTCGAAGAAACTGGTCTTTTCAGTTCAGTAAAACTAAAATATGCAACTTGTGGATCTATGACTCAAACCTTCTGAATGCTGCTACACACACCCGTTTATCTCGTTTTCAAGGGGCTGAGATTGATTAGTGACAGTAATGATAATGACAATGACCCTTTATCTACATTTCACTTCAATTTTAGTATCTTTCTGCTCTAAATCATCCTGGATTATAAGGAAATTGACATTTTTTCTTCCTCAACATTCTTGTATTTTTATAAGACAGAATATTTTATTGTCATCAATATTGTATGAATACATTGTGGCAAATTCTTTGATAGATCCATCAAAAATGTTTACAAACATCTTCATTAGAACATCTTCAATCTTGAATCAATGTATTCAATTCAAAAGCAGTTATATATAATGTACCTAACAGTAAAGTCAATTTTGCAAAACTTTGCATATCAAATCCTTTGAGCTTCCCTCAACGTCAAATCTATCCGGCAGTTTCCTTTGTAATTTCCACTAATAAAAGATAAAACATAAAACTCAGTTTACAAAACCCTTTTTCATCAAAGAAACAAATCATCATTGAATCGAACTTTGATAGATCGATCAAAAATGTTTACAAAAATCTTTATTACATCTTTGTACTCTTCAATCATCGACTAACATATTCAATATAAAAGTAATTATATATAATACACCTAACAGTAAAGTCAATTTTGCAAAAACTTTGCATATCAAACTGATCCGACAGTTTCCTTTATAATTTCCATGAATAAAACATAAAACTCATCAAATGCAAAATAAATAACTAGACTACCCGAAAAAATTTCATTTTCTAACAGTGGCTCTCGGACTGCTCGCGGCATGCGAAATCGAAAGGGGAAAGGCGTAGCAAAAAATTCCCGAGTACCGTAATAAACAGTATTCAGTGCCCTATAAAGATCAGTTCACACGGAACGGTTGTTAACTTTTCGTTACGGCACAGCAGCAAGCGGTACTTAATAGAAGTGCTAAACTTAATAATCGTCACGTAGGTTTGAAATTGAAACTGCGAGTTAGAAAATGAAGAGCGAGAAAATGTCATGTTATGCAATATCACCAGTTATATTACTGCTTTGCATCTCGTTATCGGTATGCTATTCCGAGGCCTTTGCAATAAGTGAATGGTTAAGCTGTCATTAAGTAAACGGTGAATTCAGCAGGGTAGATGACTTGGATGAAAGATATGGTAGTTGGTTGTTGGTTCTTGACTCTTGGTTGAGTACTTTCCACCCGTTTACGTAACCAACGCACTATCTGTTCAACGTCTTCACAGACGCTCTTGATAAAATCTTTTCCTTGAAAACACCACTTCTTTCATTCATACTACTTTTCGATCGTAGTACACGCATTAATCTTAATCAAGTACTAGCTAAGCGATTATCTACTTGAAAAAATTTAAACAAAATGATGACTCATGTGGCCTTCGATAAGCCACTGATATCAAAAACAAAATGAAAAGTAGATTGGGCCGACCATCTTGTTAGTAAAATATATGCCATTGCTGTTGTTTAAAATTTTAAAGAAAAATAAAAATAATTTTTTCTATTAATAAAGAACACAACATTTTGTTAATAAAGATAGTTTTCTCTCCATAAAGAAAAAAATTAATCTCGCTATATCATCGCTAATAATTTCTCAGAAGATGATCGCTTTATCAAAGAGAAAGTCTGACGAGTCAATGAGTGAATTGATTATTGATTGATTGAACTGGTGTGAGCGAATATATCTGTGTGTGACATAAAAGTATTTTAATTATTTTTTAGTTGATGTGCAAGTCTTCCAACATGTCACAATTCAATCATATCTATATCGGCGAGCTGACTCTTCTGACTGATTTCCATTTAATGAGATCGTTTGTCAAAGAAGCAGTTTACTTATTTTAGTTGAAACTATACTTCCTCAGAAGAGCTTTTTGTCCTCGTCTGAGAGGAGCCAATTATCGCAAAAATAGGCGATTCTTATTAAGGAAAGGCATCATGAACGAGGATGAAAATTAGACGTGTTGATTCTAAGAATTAGAGCCTTTTCACTTACATCATCTCTTTCATAATCATCAATCTAAACAAAGACTAAACAAAAACGGTATTCTATAGCAATTTTTCGACCCAGTTCCATTTAAAAATCAAAATTCAAAAGTATACTATCAACGGTTCACTAAAAATGTAATTTTGTTTCAAATTGATGTTCAGTTTGACAAAATTTCATTTCAAAGCTTTACTGTAAATCTTTTAAAAATTGTTGGTGGTTCCAGTTTGAAAATACATACCAAAATTTTTGCAATTGTTTAACCACCAATTTCTATAATCAGATCCATAATAAAGAAGTATCAAAGATTTTACGAAATTTTGTAATTAACAATATCCAACAATTTCAAATTCTATTTTAAGAAAGCTTAATATTGTGTTAAGTGCCAAATAAGTAAAGTAATGGTTTTAACAAGGTTCGTAAAAACATAACCGACCTTGTTAAAATAGTTTTTTTTTAACTACATAATATTATTTATGTTTAAGGCGATAAAAATAATATAAGAGGAATGCTGACGAAGTGAACTCGGGAGACAAATTTTATTATAATTATTATTACTGTGCATGACGAAAGGAGGCGGTTTGGAACAAAGGCAAAGAAAATGACTCGAGCCTTTCCCGACCGTTTTACCACGATTCCATGTACAAGTTAGTGAACGAAGTGGGCGGCCAAACATTTTTAGGCCATTCGAATATGTGAGTGTGGCAATCGATGACATCATCATCTTTAATGCTCGTATGCTCTTTGCACACACATGCATGTTGAGAATATGATGTGCCCATTCCTGACATCATCGACACGATTTTTAGGGGTCCCCTGTTTTACGATTACTGCGTAACGAAGAAAGAATTAAAAGTAAAATATATGAAGGCTCACAAAGAGTTCATTGTTAATTTTAATAAGCAGGACCTTTATACATTTCTCATGAGGTGACAAGTTCGAAGTTTAGCTGATGAAAAGCGTGTGAATTTTTTTTCGTTGGATCAAACTCTTCAAACTCCTAGACTCAGAAAAAAATTGGTTCATGCAACTATACTAAATCGGTTGTTATTTGCATAGATATAATATTAATTCATCTTGTTGATTTCTACTGACCCTCTGGTTATAAAATTTGTTGGTATTTTGCATGGGCTTTAGGGTCGAATAATTAAAAAACACAGCTTTTTGAAGAGCACTCACATGAGAGTCGAAACGTTTGGTTAAAAAACACAGCTTTTTTAATTATTCGATCCTAAAGCCTATGCAAAATACCAAGAAATTTTATAATATTAATTTTAACAATAATTGAACCCTATTTTAGTTAAATTTCAGATGCAATTTCACTTTACAATCAAAAAGAAGAGAAGTTTTATAGAATTGAAAAGAAAATTTGAAGTGATTTGACCTGGAACTTGGAACTCTTTCTCAAAGTTATCCTATCTCCTCGAGTTGATGCTATTTTTGAGCCCGGAAGATTAATTGCCCTAATGCCAAGAATACCAGTAAAAATTCCATGAATCGTCTGTCCACAAAAAAGGCTTTTCATCAAAGAACATTGAGAACATTGTGCAGCGGGCAAAATAATTAATATTCATGCAACCACACTGCACATCCGCATTCATTTATTTAATATTTAATTTCCCTTCGAATTAAGACCCAAAAACCATTTTACATTTCCACACCTTTAGGAATATATTTGCATATTTTATTTTCTTTCTGTTAGTTTTCCATACTATTTCAATTTATTAGATTAGAGACCTTGCATTTTGTAGATTCAAGCTGAAAGATTTCGATTAAGATTGCTGTAGAATTTAATATACTTTTTTTTAATGTAAGGAACTTTATATGATTTCAATTTATATCTATTTTCATCAATTTGAGAATAATATTATGGGACATTATTTGAATTGAATTCTTAATTTAAAACATAGAATTCAGAAATTATTTCATTTTGAAGACTTGGAAGAATTGAAGTTTTTAGACGAAAAGGGATTGCTGCGAAACAGAGGAACGTCTGGGTTATTTTTTGTCACCTTAGCGTACAGGCCACGTGAACATTGCGAGTCGACTTCAGGATGCGATTCAGGCGGAAGTGAAGCCAAGCGTTTAGTAATAACGAGCGACAATGGGATATCGACCTAGATATCCCAGGGTGGTTTGAACGGAAACAGTAAATTTCATTAGTAAAGTTTTGTTTCAACGGGGTGCCGAATGAAAATACGTCTATGCTCCCCAACAAAATGGGCTTACAGACACAAATAACTCTGTCGATGACATCATTTTTACTACCATCTGTGGTCTAGGGTTTGTGGTTGACGACACAAAGTTTTTTTTATTTTAGCGAATTCTGTTGCTCATACCACACAATAATTCTAAACCATGAATCAAAACCATAACCTTCTGTCGGTTTTCGAATTTGCATAATGTACGAATTTTATTCCAGGAAATGATTAAACGTTAAAATGTCACGAAAATTTATAGCTAGTAAAAGTTGGTAAAGCTGAGACTTTTAAATTCGATTTCTATAATATAAACATTTCTAAACAGCGTAAGTTTAAAAGTTAAAAAGAAAGTTTGAACTTTTTCAAGGGTGTATCTTTGAAGATTGTAATGTTGAAGGGTTCAAATTGAAAATATTATACCTTTGGTATTAGAATTTACAATTCTCTATAAATTTTCGAACTGATTTTATTTTTCCCCGACTCTGCGAATTTCGATTTTATTTCTATTCTAACAACAGTCAACAAGTTTTGAATTTTGCGATACATATTTCTCCACTTTTCCAAGCGCAACAAGTGGCAGCTCTTATTTCTAGCGGTTTCACGTTTCGCACTCCGCATATTGGATGTTCGATCTTGGCAAAGTGTACCGCTGAGATGGCCAAGAAAATTACGACCTGCTGCACATCCACAAGCGAAATCGCTGTTCCCTGGCATTAATTTTTTTCGTCCATTACTTATTAGTATACTCATTACTTATTACCGGTTTTTGTCGACTGACAATCGTACATCATTTACCTAGAAGCAAGCTTCGAATATGTACTTTTTTTAAAACTTAGTTTTGAATAATACGATTTTCAATGTTGTATAGCTGTTAGGTTTTTAACTTTAAAGGAACTAAATTTTGAAAACTCGTAACTTTATAAAGCCCTGAGGTTCTATAGTTCAAGATTCCAAACAAACCAAAATACAAAATTGCTCATATTCAATCGAGTAAATGTGCATTTATACTCTCTTTATAAGAGGGCCTCAATGTAGCTTCAGATAAGCATAATGCTTTTGCAGAAGTATTTTTTTCTTTCCAACTGAAGTAACTCAGATTTCTAGAAATCTAGAAACAAAAGTTGCTTAAATGCAGTAAAGGTAATTAGGATGTGGGATGAGCGATTGAATGCTGAATATGGAGGAGCGGAAAAAGAAGAGGAATATCATTAGTATGTGAACAACGACAGTTGACTGGCCAAGCCATTCCTTTCGTTGTCTGCCTTTGGTTTTCCTATACGTGCATCTTATCCAACATCTTAACTCTCAAGTCTCAACAACCCCAGTTATGTGGGCCTCGAAAATATTTTCTCTGGGTTCGAGAATTCTACAAGAAGCCAAGCCGCGACCCCATCAGAACACAGTTTGGAATGTTAGAAACAGAAATACACGTGTTGGAAACTAAAGACTTCGTTTAAGACAAAGTTCTCGAACGAGAGAATGACTTCATTAAAATCCAAAACCAGGGTCACGCCTTTTATTTGTTCTTGTTATAAGTTGAAATCGTTTAATCTTTAGATCTTAATTCCAGAGTTTAAATTATAAACCTATAACTTCAATGCATTAGCAGTTAAATTTCACAAACAAATTTCGATCCGAATGTGTTTTTCCCATAAAGAAACATATAGGGATTTTGTGTCGGATACGTAAATAGTAAATCAACTTGAGTTATTTCCAAAAAAATACAGCAGGATCAACAAGGCAACAAGGGGACAAAACGATTTTTCATCAACTGAAAGAGAGAACATGATTCAGTCCTAAGTAAATACTGTTCTCAGCGAGGGAATATTTCGCAGTTTCTATCCCAAATTTGTCCTTTTGTATTTAGGTACACGAAATCCTTTTAAAAAAACAAACTTTGATATTTGCACTGTTTTAAAACTTTTTTGCATCAAAAAAATTTATTTTTTTTTTACAAGATTTTTTTTACTTTACTAAGTTAGAAAATCATATTGAATAATAATTATTATTAAGAATTATTATGACTTATTATGAATAATTATTATTATTAAATAATAAATTACTCAATGATAGTGTAAAACGAATATGCAACATCAAGAAAAATAAATATTCAATATTACTCAATGTACTGATGAAAATGTTTCCACTGAAGAAAATAGTTTCCACTGATAAAGAAAACATTGATTCTTGTTTATAATTCTAAGAACATCCAATTAGACTTGTTTTCCACCCTTTTTACAGAATTTCTCTCTAATGTTTCATTCATAACCAATCGAGAAATGGATTTCGAGGAAAAAAAAGTTCTTCGACAGAGAAATCTGTGCTTTACAATCGAATGCAACACATGAAAGAATGTGTTGTGATGTCTGTATTCTGGCAATGACCCAAACCTATTGTTTTCACTTATTTTTCTCACAGAAAAAAAAAACTAAGGAAAAACATTGGTACAGGAAATTTTTTAGAGGAAAAACTTTTTATTGAGACTTCTCGAATTTAATAATGCATGTGTTATGTTGTCATGAAGAAAATTACCCCGAAATTTGAGTAAAATTTAGCCCAAAATTTATCCCGTGAAGTTCATTTTTGTTTCTCGTAATTTTTATCCCGAATTTAGGGTAAATTTTATCCTTTTTTATTTATGTTTTACTACTAGGTATGTGCTGCTGCAAAATTGCCTCTATTATAGATTCCTTGTGAGAAAAACGAAGCAATTAATTTAATTTATACACTCGACATTCCTGCATGTACATAAAGCTATCATTTAAAAGACAATTATCAGACATAATTTTGTTGGCTTCAGAGCAAATAAAAGTTAGAAATCGTGCT
Source organism: Euceroptres primus (assembly GCA_037177015.1). Classification (NCBI taxonomy): domain Eukaryota; kingdom Metazoa; phylum Arthropoda; class Insecta; order Hymenoptera; family Figitidae; genus Euceroptres; species Euceroptres primus. The sequence goes on from JBAGKK010393609.1 coordinate 15,233, forward strand.
TATGCTTAAGCTGTGAAATTATAGTCATTTTAACCCCAATCTTCTATTTTCTCGGAATATATGAAAGTCAAGAATGTTCAGCCATAATCAGTAATAACCGATAAGTAAACAAATGATCGATGAAAAGAGAATAGTTACATTCTCAAGGATTCTTCAAGGTTTTGAGATCTGACATTTTTATCTTTCTTAAAATTATTTTTTTATTTCGTAACCTTTAATGTGACTTTTTGATGCCTTATTTTTTATTGTCCTTTTGCTCGAATTAATATTCTTTAGTTGATACATCAATCAATCACTCCATGAAATTTGAGCTTCACTCAATCGTAAAATTTAATAGGGGATTCTATGAAAATAGGTTATCTGTTTTATCTAATTATCTACTTCTAGTTGAACGTTAGTAAATAAATTGGAATGAGTTCTATTGAATGCAGTGAAATCCAGGTGAAATTGAAAGTCTCATTTAAATTCAGTAATTTAATGGAAGTTTTAATGAAATTCTAAATCTATGGACCTTGACTCGCCTAAACTCCGGAATATAAGTTATTCTGTGGTTTATTCGCCAGTAATTGCCTAGGAAAAAAATTTTGAAAATTTATCTATGATAAACTACTATGTATTTTCTGTTAAATCTAAGTATTTTTTTGTAAAATAGATTTAATTTTTGAAACCAATAATAAAGTAGAATAGAGCTATATGTATGTATAGATCTCTATTGAAGAAAATCTTCTCTCTTTTTTCTAAGGGAATTTCCGGAAAAGTTGATAAATCATATAGAAATATCCTGATAAATTTAAGAGTTCGAAAAGTCCTTAATCTGATACTAACATTAGACAACTCTCGATGCAAACTATAATTAAATCTGCACATGTTCCGTCGCAATTGGGTAATTCCTATTTATAAGAAATCATGTGCATCTTCCTATTTGTTAACGATCTTTGTATGTGTGTTTATAGACTCGTGTAAAACCGTCGCTGGTTTAACTACGAAACATTTGGTTGATGGCTACTAAAAATATCTGAAACGATTGAGATAAATACAGTGGCTACCGGTGCGGTGTCTGGTGGGCGTTTTATTAATGGGTGCGGATTACCAGCTATCAAAATTATTGATGAATTCTAAAATATAAAATTCTATAAAGCCTTTGTAAAGCTTCTTTTACCTGTTTATAATTTCCCCGATTTCTTCCAGCGATTCTCAAATCTAAACTCAACGATCTTCAATAGTTCTGGTATAATTTGTCATTCAAGCTCCAGTTGGATTTTGTAATTTAAATTATAAAAACCGACTGGAACTTGAGTAAATTGGAACTTTCTCGATAGGAAGTTCATTATCTATGAGGAAATATTTCATTTTTCATGAGAAAAAAAAATTGAAGCTTTTATGGCGAAAGATTACAATTCTTATTATGCTGGATTTTATTGGGAGGATTCTAATTTTAATTTCATATCTAAAGTATCAAACTTTTATGGAATGCAATAGGATACTAGAAAAATGGAATCTTGGAAAATTAAAAAATTATACCATCGGTAAATTGTGACGATAAATTAAACAAATTATTTTTAAAATATTAATGGTTTATTAATTTCTTCATTCGCGAATTTTGGTTTGAAAAATTAAAAAAAATTGTTTATGCAGGAAGTGAGGCGCGCCAAGCGGTCTTCATCAGGGGTCTTTAACATGGCATGGAGACACGAAAAGTATAGGAATATATGATGTCATTCTTTATGCCAGACTCTCACATAGGCAAGCTGGCCTAAATACGAATTCGGACCGTCAGAATCGTATTTAAGTTTAAGCTTCTAGCGGTTCTGCTAGGAATAAACGTGAGTCCAACGGCATCCGGCGGGCGACACTATTGACTACTATAGGTGACTATATACCCTACTGCATTTTCAATAGCTCGTTGAAAATCGTCGGCAGTAAAACGAAAAGTATCGGCACACACCATCACCTACACAAGCGGATTTAGGATCTCACGAAGATCCAAAATAAGTTTTTGCTGATGATCTACTTTCCGCGAAGGGAGTATTTTCAGATTCTAGTCAAGATATGTTGAATTTCATATTTTAGATTTTTAGAACGATAGGAAAGATTTATTGTGAAAAGTATGGCCAACTACTAACCACTTTAAAGATTATTAAGCTGAAAGAGGCGAAATTTTAAAATGAGAAGTTATATAAGTGTTCAAAAGTTTAAAAAACGAACTTGAATTCGTTAGAAACGTCGAGGAAAACGTAAAGCCTCAAAACCTACAAAATAAAATTTTCTTAAACTTCTAATTCCTTTTGAAACTTAAAAAATTCGAAATTATACATAAGCGCACGAAAAAAATCAATGCCTTATCGAATTTTTTGGTTAAACTAAAAAAAAATTTTTTTGTTAGTTTAACCAAAAAATTTCATAGAATTTTTTGGTTAACCTAACAAAAAAATTCGATAAGGCATCGAAAATTTTTTTCGTGCGATATAAATAGAACACAAGGCGTCAATTTATCCAAGAGAAGCTCGAAGATTATAAAATATCAATAGTTTCGTCATTTGTTTACTATCATTACCCTCATACTCAGCAATCAAAGTCTCAATAGCTTTGGATTACAGCGATTACTTTTCATCTAGCCAACGAATTAATAAATACTCTACGGAATTTTGATACAGAATTCCATGTAATATTCCATATGGAATGTCTTATAAATTGACAGTCTATATAGAATTCATATGGAATTCCACATGAAATTCTGTACGTAATTTCCTTAGAAAATTCCATTTCATATAAAATTCATAATGCATTTCTAAAGAGGATTTCCTTATGGAATTTTTATGGTGTGATTTGCGTAGAATTTTTTCACATGTGATGTTTGTCACATACTTATGTTGTTGGGAGAGAAAGGTTTGCATTTAGCAATTAGTCACATGCTAATTTTACTAAGACGTTGTAAATAAGTGCATATATAGGTCAACGTTTTGAATTCCGAAAGATAAACTCGACTAACTTGTTTTTTTTTAAATAACTCTTGTTACGCGAATCGTTATCGCGTTGCTCTATATATATAGCACAAGGTAAACGGTACTTGTGGTAGAAGATTATACATGCGCGCGTACATAGGGGTTAAGTATTACGTATCTAAATGCGCGAACTTGAAAGGAGACCCTAAGCGCAAGGAAAAGCTGCCATGACGTAATGCAATGACAGTGATAGTAATTTTAGACACTGACACTCATTTTGCAAGAGCTTCATATTCTTTCCTTCTCAGTTAAAAAGTTAAAATATATCAAAGACTATGTGCCGAACATCTTATCTTGTCTTGTATGGCAATAATTACTTTTCGTAATTTAAAATTCCCTAGGTTTTTTTTTGAATAATGTTATAAAATCTTTAAAGATAAAGAAGTTCAAACGTCAAATCCGTAAAAGCTAAAAACGTGCTAAGTTCCATTCGGTCAAAAATTCAAACTTCAATTCATCAAATTTTAAAAAATTGGAAATTAAAAATTTGGAAATCTATAATCATTTTAAATATTTTTTATTATTTTTTTGAAACTCTAAGAAAAGAGACGAGAATAAGTATTCAGATTAGAAAGAAAAAAGCCGGCGGGCGCAATTATCTTATTCCGTGTGAGTGCATTACAAACAATGTTGAGGCACAGGTAGAAAGCACGTACCAGCATTGTGCCGTGCAGGTATGCTAAAATCACAAATTCAATGGGGATTGGATGATTCTTAGAAGAAGAAAAAATAAAAAATAGAAATAAAACAGACGCCGGATACCTCTAAACTCTAAAATCTAAATCTTTTAAGCTTAAGAGAAGGTAAAGGGCCAAAAATTATGTTCTCATGCGGGTAGCCGGTAGACCCACCGCTTGCTACTTCTCCCTTCCCTTTCTAATAAAACTCAATTACCTAATTACTAGAATAATAAATTAAACATGTGTGACGTAATCATCAATGTAAGTTACTCACTAATTTGCAGGCGTTTTGAGTATGATTAGTATGAATGAAATAGCAGTGCACATTTTTTAAAGAAATGCCTCATTGATAATGGATATAATATGTATAGAGCATTGGTGTTTATATAATTATAAGTTACAAGGTATAATTGTTAAGTATATAATTGAAAGAAATAATTATAGGGTATCATTGTCAGGTACAATTACACTGAATTACAAAAAATAATTATAAGAAAAAGGTGTAATTATAATTTAAAGAGCGACAAATAATGTCAAAGTTAAAATCATTCAAACTAAAATTTTCAATTTAAAATCTTTGAAAGTAAAAAGCTTGAAAACCGCTGATTGAAATCCCCATTAATATCTGAGTCCATACAATTAGAATATCTATTTTTATTTTCACAATTTCACTCGAATCTGTGATTTTGAAAGGCCGTAACTCAAGATCGTTTTCTAGACTTCTAGAGATCTAGAGGCTCACGCCTGGTAACAATAGAAGTTTTGAAAAAACTGAAGTGAAGAGGTGGTCCAGTGGCTAACCAAATTGTTAATGCTGGTCAGCAGCCATCCATCGCTCATCCGATGGAGTCGATGGACCATCTGCTCGGACCTTACAATCAGTTGCGATTCTACCTGAAACTGTTCACCTGGCCCTGGTCCTGGCTTCCTTTCCTCGTGCCAAGCCATTACTACTTTTCGTTTATCTTATTTTTCAGCCCATTCAACTTTTTGGTAGGTATGTGGCGCTACTTGCTTGGCTACCTGGTGTACCAAGCGTTCTTTGTCAAACGAGGATTCTGAACCGAACTTTCTGCCACTTTTTGCAGTACTAGAATCCAGTTTACCAAGTTGAAAAACATGAACATAAAACTAATTTCGAATAAAAACGATAAGACTTGTAATTAATATTTATATGTATCAGATTTATTTCTTCAAAGTTGAAGAGATTCTTGATTTTTGAGCCTTCAAAGTCAAAAGAATACAATCTTCAGTTTTTAAAATTGAAGGAAAACAATCTTCAAAACCGATAAATGTCGAAGATATTGTATTGTCTGTAACAAAACAAAATTCTGTAAATAAATAATTTTTAAATAAATTTTATAAAGAGCTTGTAAACTATATTTTCTATTTGGTGCCAAATGAGCCATTAAGAAATTTAGAAGATGCATAAAAAAAGAGAGACAGAAGAAATTACATTGCAGCATCTGCAAAAAACGGAATGAACCATTCATCGTTGAAGAGGTTATTGATTTGCCTCGTGACTGGATCGTGACTCGTCTATTGCAGTTCAGTCTCTCGGTTCTCAAGTCTCAAGTCTGCAACGACGAAGCAGCAATTGACTCTTTTTACCGGTAATTCTTCCTTTCGCTACACCAATTACGATTCTCTCACCGCAAATGCTTCCGATCTCTCTACCTAATATGTGTTATAGTGATCATTCAGAAACTGTATAATCAACTTTTAAATGTCCTCTATGACTCGTATACAGATATTACTCACTCTCACGTAAGCATTTAAAAATAAGGTAAAGTCAGTGAGGTAATTATTAGTCAAACGCATACCTCGCGACGCTTTTATTCATGCGTGATCTTTTGAATACTAATTGACCGGAAAAACTCGAATTTCTGTCCGATAGTATTAAAAAAAAAAAAATTTTCCTCTCAAGTTTTGCAATCGATCAAACTTAAAACGATTTAGAAAGTGCATTTTTTTGCCCTACATATTTTATAAACTGACATTAAAATTGTATATATGGTAATCTTGTAATTTACGGACTCTTCTATTTGTATAAGTTTTATAAAATATGATTTATTCTTGCTCTAAAAATAAAGAAATAGGTACACGAAGGCTGCAATTTTTATAATTACTTAATTTCACTTTAAAATTTAAAACCAAAAATAATGTGAGAATTAAAAGCTAAAAATGCACCAGTAAAAAGATAATTTATCTAGCATCAATTACAACGTCAGTGAGAAAGATTGAAAGCTTGGTGCCTAGACAAATTAAATTCCCCGTCATAAAAAGATGATTGATTTTCAAATCATATTCTCCTTTCCCAACGTTATATCCAAAAGTGTTTCGAACCTTCACTACTCGAGAGTCTTTCAATTAAAAAATACCACCCTATGCATCTGTGTCACATTTTTAATGCCCTTTGTGTCTTGAGACCCTTTTAAGAAAAAAAAAACTGATTTAGGGTTTGTGCCACTTGACCAAATGTGCCACGACTTACAAACAAGAAAATAAGGTCAATAGCCCAGACTCGAGATAATTTGGCTCGCAATGAGAATTTTTAGACGCTTTCAGTCAAAAAAGAATTCTGATCTTTTTTACTCCACTTGAATTAATTCGCTTGTCTAATGATATGATCTTACTTTATAGCGTCAACAATTAGACTTTCGCATGCTTTCAGGTTAAGAGTATTTCTGTGAATATATGAATACTATAAAATTTTAAGATACATATATCAGTTTCCGTTGTGGTACGATTAAGTGGCAATAAATTAGATTTATACCACTCTCTATTTGGATTAACATTTGCTTTATAGATTAAAATTCCAGACTTTGATACTGTTCAAAAAATTCATTTCAAATCTAGAATTTAAAACTTCAAACTTAGCACCTACAATTTAGAATCTAGTAGGGAAAATGTACAATCCAGAATTTAAAATTTAGAATTTATAAAAACCGATAACTTCGTGGAACGATATCAGGGATTTTACTTAGTCTCTGTGGACTAGCAATATAATCGTAGGTGGGATGAAACTGAAATGCAAACACCGATAGGAATGCTTATATTGTGTGTGCTGAAAGACCAGATCCGGTTTTCAAATGTCGCCTCAAGCGCGAAAAGCAATTGCTGCTCTTACAGTACACAAATGCAACAATTACGCACAATTTGAACAAGGTTTATGTACAATAAAGTGACATAAATTCATATTGTTGGAACAACTCAATTCAAGCTGAATATATGAAAATTCAGTTATTCTATTTGCAAATTCTGTTACACTTTACTTCACTTAAAAAGTTTTACATTCCGAGTGGAGGTTTTCATGTTCAAAAGCTGTAACGTTTAAATCTTAGTCATTTTGGCTTTGGAAGTTGAAGTAGATAGTCGAAAGGCTCCTAAATTTGAAAGCTCTATGTTTATGAATGCTTTGATGTTTGATACCTTTTAACTTCGAAGCTTTTCAGTTTGAAGTTTCAAGATTCTGAAGCATGAATGATTTTGGCTTAAAAGATTGTAAATTAAAAATTTAATAGCTCTGGAGATTACAAACTTTATTTTGATCTTCAAATATTTTGAAGAAAAGATGCTGTTATTAATGTTTAATTATGTAATTCAAGTTTGAATGTTAATTTAATTTGAGACCAGGTTAATTCATTAACTTTATCCTTTTTGCATGACAGGAAATGTCTCTAAATTTGAATCTGGAAGAGTGTATTGCTTCCTGAAAATCAGGAAGGTTACTTTTGGGTAAAATGGACCCCCCACATGTTACGGTTACATAAATTCTGTATCAGTGACGGGTCAAAAAGATCCTGATGGTTTTGTCTTGGCCTCTAAATTCTAAAAGAAGCAGGACGATTGCGCCAGCACGTTCTCGAAGGACACGAGTACATAATAACATCGGGAAAAAAGCAGAATTCAATGAAAGTCAGTTTCATCCAAGAAATAGCTCCTGATCTGAAGAATTCTTCATCTTTCTTAGAAAGATTAATGCTACGATGTCTTCAACGCCTTTGTACTTAATTTCACCAGGAATTATAATATTTTATTTCATTTTCACCTTCAAAATCCCTTCTTCAGATTATATTATAGAGAAAAATTAACATAATATTTCTCGAAGGAAACATAAAATAAAAATAAAAAGGTAAATCGTTCTCCGTTTCAAAAGCATTTCAACATTTCAAATATGCTTCTGAAAGTGGTAAAAGGGATTCTGAAGAATTATTAGGAAATATTTTGGCTTAAAAAGAAAGGATACTCGATTCATCATTAATACACTAAATTTATATACCAGGAAAAATCGAAAAATTCCCTTTTGAGAGGAAGAACTTTTCCATTTTTTTTTAAATCGCTAATTTTTAATGAATTTATGCAAAAGATATTCGCTGTAGATTAAAAGATAAGGCATAAAATTGGAAATGAAGGGTTTCTTAAATTGAATCCAGTCATTCCAGTTATTCCAGATTTAAAGTCATACATTTAACGTAAATTGGATGCAAAACGAATCGCGTTTCATTATGAGCGTTAAGCCGAAAATTTCTTTCAGATAAGAAGGATGAATAAAGAACCTCAAATTTATTACCTATATATATTATAAAATACGACACGATTATAAAATATGATTCTTAATAAATAATTGTTAAGATTTGATAGTTAAATAATAAACTTTTCCTAATATCTTTTACCGCAACTTCAGTCATCTTTGAAATATAGAATTGTAGATGTTTCTATTTCGCCCCTAAAATGTAAGTGTACAAAATTATGAGTCATTATAATTCCACAAAAACTTAAATTACAGTTTTTAAGAGAAAATTTCCACAAAAACTTAAATTACAGTTTTTAAGAGAAAATTGATAACTATAAAATCGAAGGTCAAACTTTATGCGTCTGAAATTGAAACTAGACAGTAAGAAACTCATCAATTTCATTCAGTTGAGTCTATGTATGTAACACGGTTATCAACTCGTTTTACAGACGTAATTTTTCTACCAATAGCAATGTATGCACTCGTTATGCAAATGAACATATCTTACTGGTTCCACCCACCCTCACGTGTTCTTCAAGAAATTTTATGACGAGCCACCTGTCAGCTATTAGACCGGTTTTGGCGAACAATACACAATTACCAAAAAACGTACTTTTCGAAAAAAGGACATTTGTAAGTATACTTCTTTGCTGTAAACAGATTCCCTTTCTTCAAGTAGCACATATTTCTTAAATCATTTCTCTTTTGATTCTCATTTATTAGTATTACAAAAACTTCTTTTTAACTTTTGATTATGAAACTATTAAATAAGTATGTTTTTTCCCCTTTATTAAACAAACATAGTCTTCTTTACTATAAGAAAACGATTCCAATATCTACCTTTTTTCGGTACGAAGTTAGCAAAATGGTGGGAAATATTTGGTACCAACCTTGTGCGAAAAGCAGAAGGGCCAGGAAGGCGGTTAAAAACTCAGATCCAGTCATTTTTCACGATGTATTGAACTGAACAAGGTTCCTTGTAAAAAGCACTTTATATGCAATAAAACAATTGCACAACGAAGCACAAGTTTTTGCACTGGAACTCAAAAGTTTCAGAGTAGACGGGACCGCATAAAGTGTGAATATCTCGGTGAGAATTTATTGTCAAGTTAATAAGAAATACTAAAAAGTGGTCCACGAGAGGTCTCGTGTAAAAGTCCTATGGAACACGAGATCAGCGACGGAGAGGCCTCCACTGATTCAAGGTGGCATGAAATACACACTGAAGGACTGAAGCCAGGCCAGACTCGATCCGAGAACACCAGACAGTATCCAAAGAATCGCGCCCCCGGCTTTTACAGTGCCTGCGCAAACCAGATGCGCATTAACAAAGCGCGCTCTTTCGCGAAACAACTTGCGCTTCCGTATCACGCACTTCTTGGTTTGAAAGTTGTATTGTTGCGAAAATGATAATTGATTGGAGATATCAGCTGGCAATCATCAATAAATATTGTTATTAACAAATAAGTAGATTCCGTAATTCCTTCATTACAATATTTTTTACTTCTAGTATAAATTTACAGAATGCTCCCCATGTGATCTCTGAGTATGAAAATTAAATTAAATTAATTAAATTAAATAAATTTGATAAACAAATTAACTATTTTCGTTGCTTTATCGCAGAAAAATTCTTTTTCGACTAATATGTATACAACTACTTGGCTCATTAGAATTAGTCAAATACAAAATTTTATTGAGTTTCAACAATTAGCTTCGTTATAAATAATTTTTAATGCATTAAATTAAAAAATAGACAGCTTTCGTTCTTTTTTGTCGGGAAAAAATTATTTTTCATCTAACGTGCTACGAATTATCGTATCAGACTTCATTTAGTACGAAATATTGTTAGCAACTATCAATCAAATTTGTTATGAACAATTTCTGTATCTATATATGGATCTATATCAATTTCTGTATCAGATTTGTTCTGAACCATTTCTGTATCTATACAGAAAATTTTCATAACAAATCTGCTGGTTAGTTGCAGGCAATATTTCGTACTATGTATACGAAGTCCGATGCGATAATTCGTCTCACGTTAGTTGAAAAATAATTTTTTTCTGTATCTATACAGAAATAACACTTCGTAAGTCTCTTAAGAATTTAATTAGCTTCAATTCAAAAAAAAAGTTCAAATCGGTTGAAAATTGAAGGCTCTAGACCTAAAGGATTTTGAACGGTAAATTACTGATCCGGACCACTGTGCGTCATAGGTCATAATTTATTACTCAATATAGTCTGACTTGCACTTTTTTTTGCTAATGTCCACATAAATATTATATCATAATAACAAGATGTAAGACATAATGAAACGTGCGCTCCGCGAAAAGTTAAATTTTACCTGCAACAAAATTTACTCGCGAGATTCTTCTGTGGATTGAGAAATAAAGTACAAGAAGTTTTGAAAGGGGATGAAGATGTTATTAATACTTTTTAGAAGTTTTTATATGTACTTAAATCCATTTAGATGAAGTTTAATACGAAAAAAAAAGAATGCGTAAACTCAATAGAATAATCTGTTAAAATAAGAACAAATTTTTTCTGTTATATTTACAGACATTTCTGTAGATTCCACAGACATTACTGCTAAACTTACAGAAGGTCAGTAAATGTAAGACATGGCTGTAGAATCTGCAGATATGTCTGCTAGGTTAATATTTTAGAATTTCATTAACCTAACAGACATTCTGCATATTCTACAGCCATATCTGTTAAATTTACTGACCATCTGTAAGTTTAACAGTAATATCTGTAGGGTTTACAGAAATGTCTCTAAATATAACAGATAAAATCTGTTGTCCCTATCTTAAAATATTATTCTATTATCAATATTTTTTAAAAGTTTGAATATGTACACTAGAGTGTTTCAAAAATCAACTCTTTTTTTTATTTTCGTCACCATTGATCGGTTTCTTGTGAGGTTCACAAAAAAAGTGAACACGTGTTTTCAGGGTGTCTAGCGATCAGGCCATTTAAAATTCCCGGGTTTTCCCGGTCAATTTTTATTCCCCGATCAAGTTAAAAATGTCTTTTTGAGATTTTTGAAAGTGGACATATACATAGAAAAGGGAATTTTAACATAATATACATTTACAAAATTAATATCGTAAAGAAGATAATTATTTATTTACACGTGCCAAACTTATGTTTAATCACATACTAAATAATAAATATTAATCGAAAATACATATTTTAAAACTTTCGTAATGCGTAAATTAAATATTTTTTAACAGAATCACAAGAAGTTGCTTAAATGCTATTGAAATCTGAAGAATAAAAAATAAAATATAAGTATAATCTCGATCATAAATAAAATGCTCCGACTTTTCCGGGTTTTTTCCAGGTAAAATAAAATTCCAGGGGTTTTCCCGGTTATTTCCCAGTAAAATAAAATTCCCGGTTTTTTCCCGATTTCCCGGTACGCTAGACACCCTAGTTTTCTTTTTTGAAATTGGTTAATATTAACACGTGTTGCTGGGTCCTTGAAGTTTCCCATAAGATTAACATGGGGAAAAAGACAAATGTTTGTAAATCTTTTTTAAAACGAGAAAATGTATAATTAACCATTAGGATCTATGTAATTTATATCAGCTGATGGAAACTCTTCAAAGAATATGAATCCATAATTAATTTTTAATTTCAACCATAAACCCCTTTTATGGTGCCCCAAAAACCATTCCCATAGCAGGGTAATCTTAGTTTGACGGAATATTGACATTATCACTTTTCCCCCTTTTCTTCACAAATCTACATTAGTAGATAAATCCTACTATTTTATTTTATTTTTAAGTAATTTGTTATTGTTTAAAAAAATTTTATTTGTTTAAATAATTTATTTTTTCGTAAACATTAAACTGATGGAGTTTTCTCAACACAGAAAAAACGAAGGATAAACTTTACCTCCATTCTGGTGTAAAAATTACCTGCAACAAAAATTAACTTCACGGAATAAATTTTACCCAAATATCGGTTAAATTTTCTTTTGTTTTCCTAAGACAACACATGTATTTCGAAAGTCGTGAAGTTGTTTGAATAAAAATTTATCCCCCTAAAAAATTACCTGCAACAAATTTTATCCTTAGTTTTTTTGTGAATGCTACAAGCTAATTATTTAACATAAAGAGACAACGTATACATTTCGGTTGTTTTTTAATTGTTTAGACTTTAGACAATGTTTAAATGTAACTTTAACTGAATTCGATAGAAAATCATAGCTTTTTGTAAATAATTCAACAAGTTTCATAAGTTTATTGTGATTAAAATTTTTTTCAACTTCCTATGAATTGTTTAAACAACACACCCCGAAAATATTTGTTCCATCGGCCCCGACATTCACCCATTTAGAAGTTTAAAGAACGGAAAGCTACTCACCGTCGATAATTTATGTTTTGAACATTAGGGAAATTTTGTTAAATCAGAGATGGGAACCTTAAGAGCTTGAATTCAATTATAAAGGAGTTCGGGTTTGAACCAAACCGTTCAATTTTCAGAAATTTTCTAAAGTGTTCGCTCCGAACTCGAACAGGACCTTATTACCAAAAAAAAAACCACCCTTACAACATAGAAAAACTCAATTTTGGCAACAGAATCAAAACTTTAATTACAGAAAAAACTGAGGATAAAAATTTGTTGCAGATAATTTTTTAGAGAAATAAATTGTTATTCAGACCTCACATCTTCTAAAATACATATGTTGTGATGGAAAAACAATAGCAATTTTAACAGATATTTGGGTAAAATTTATCCTGTGAAGTTAATTTTTGATGCAGATAATTTTTACCTCGAAATCGAGGTAAACTTTATCCTTTAGGTATTTGATCTGTGATCTTGCAAGATTATCGTACAACTTTTTGACCGATAAAGCGAAAAAAATGAAATTTAATTGATTTGCGTTTACTATCAATCTCAATTAGGCAAATTTTACTAATTTATCAATGACTCAATTCTAGCTATGCCAACTAGAAGAATTTTACTGACAATTAGTGGAAAATTACTAAAATTTCAGTAGGTTCCTACTGATTCACTAGTAGAAACGATAACTGAAATTTCAGTAAGCATTACTGAAACTTGAGTGTTTTTGAGTATATTTTAAGTATATTTAAGTATATATAAGTGTATATAACTTGAGTACTGATAAAGTATATATAACTTTCTACTGGTAAACCAGTAGAAATATACTAAAGTTTTAGTAATTTTCCACTAATTTTCAGTAGCATTCTACTAATTGCCATAGCTAGAATTGAGTCACTGGTGAATTATTAATAAAATTTGAATAATTCAGATTTAAAGAGTATGTAAGTATCTGCATTATGCTGGTAAATAGTTTTAAAAATATAAACATACGAATGCATACTTGTACGCGCGAAAAATTAAAATTAAAGAATCAGAAATCGCGACCCAAAATCATGACAAAATACGATTTTGGCAGCAGAATCAAAACTGCCATGATGTATTGCCGAGCTGAATGGAAATACATTTTTTAAAGCTAATTATCAATGGGAAGATATATTTCTTCCTAAAAAAGCAATTTAAGAACTGTTAATTTTTTTAAATTATTGTGCGATCAAGATATGTTGAAAAAGTATAAGAATATTTTTAATACTGTTCAAATTTGGTCCCCTAGAACCCCATTTACATAAAATTGAAGTTTGTACACTGCGATTTAACTCGGCATTCTTTTCCAAGAATTCTTCTGAAAATTTAAATAAATATGACGTACCAGATCCTTAACACGTCAAAAATAAGATTCTAAATCATCAATTAATAAATATAGCTGATTTTCAGCATATCGCAATTTTTAAATCAAGAATGAAATTCATTGTGGGCGGATTTCCGAATTCTCAGATTACACTCATGAAAATTGATATTCTTCTGTGGAAAACACGTAATCTGTTTCGCAAATACGTGAAGCATATTATGATGCAAGGAAATAATATTACTCAATAACACAATATCAGCAGATAGTTTTTAGGTCACTTATGTGCAAGTATAAAATTATAAATTTCAGTTGAAACGATAAGGAATTCAGACAATTATCTTGAACAATCGACACAGAGACAAAAATTGAAAAAAATCGCATAGTTAACAAAAAAGAGATCAAAATTGCTTTAATTTGATGAGGTCTCTTATTTAATTCCTTTACATATACATTTAAATGATTACGCTTTTTTTTTAATCTTCATTTGTGATTTAATTTAAATATATAAAAAATAGATATATAAATAGGGGAGACTACAGTAAGTCACTTCCAATAAAAGATAATTAATTTGAATCTACATATTGGAATATGCGTATTTATCCTTGTGAATGTTGAGATACTAAAAATTGTACCTAAAGATTTCTGAAAGAGATGTAGAACTGCCCAGTTCTTTTATTATCATATTTCAGAATTCTCGAATAGTGGAAAAAGGTAATTTGAGTACCTAGGTACACGAACTAAATTGAGAAAGAGCTTTTTTAAATTGTAAGAGGATCCAACCACGTCTTTTAAACTACCTTATAGTTGAGAATAGTTTTGAAAATGAGAATTTAATATAAAAATTAACTGCTTTAATTGAACTATAACTCCTCAATAAAATTGACAGTAAATATCTTATTTCAAAAAAATTTAATAATTCTATCCATAAATAATGTCACAGAATAATTCTCAGTATCCAGTATTTCATGTATGGAAAACAAATTTGTGTTTTAAACTTTAAATAATTAAAATAAAAACATAAAATATTTTGGGACATATTATTTGGAACTGCAGCGGATCTTAATCTTATCTGCTAATTCATTATAATATCTGATAACCTATAAATATCTAATGATTATCATGTAATATTTATAAACGGTAATTCGGTTCATAATTTTGCAATTCAAAGAAAGAAAAATTTCTTTACATTACATTTATCTAAATTATTCTATATTTATCTAAATTATATTCTGTGAATATCTTAAAAGCTTTAATAAGTATATAAAAAGTACCTACAGGTATTTCCAACTTCAGTGACATGCATGAATTTATTATAAATATATAGTAAATATATTATTTAAGAAAATTAGAAAATCCACTTATTTCAATAGAAATTTCTTTCCTGTATACAAAAAATTATAAAACTTAGTTTTTACCACACACTCTAAAACTTTTTTTGAAAATAAAATGTATATAACACTATATAAGAAAATTTTAAACGTAATTCTATAAGGTTTAAATCTTTAAAAAAGTTCATGGGTGTTTTGTTTCCTCTGTGCTGTGTCACGTTGCCAGGTAGGAAGACTCCCACAAAAAAAAGGTTCATGCTGAATCAAAACTGGTTGCGAAGAATAGTTCATATTCTCTTTCTTTTATATAATATTCTTCTTATACAGACTATTTAGGATTATATCCTTCAAACTATCCCAGAAATTTTATAAATATGTATACACAAAAAAAATTGAGACAAAAAAATTTAATCACACTGCATAAGAAAATGAAAGAAGGTCTTTGTAGGCTTTTAAATTGTATGATAAATAAATTCTGAACGTAAATAATTGTCGTTTAAGTATTTCTGTAATTTGTACACTTTATGAAATGTGAATATGGAAAGAAATTTTTTGAAGCTAAGGTTGCTTGAGTCCAGTGATTGCGAATAAAGGAGACTGTATGTGAAGGAAACGTTGAGTTGTTTAATTTTACTGATAAGAAAATATCTCATCCACCAGGTGGATCTGAATCACTTTCAAGATTTAAAAATCACACGTAGCTTTCATAAAAAATTGTCTTTCAGTTGTAGAAAAGAAAATGTCTAAATTTTCAAAATGATTTATAGACTTTTATTTTTTTTGTATAGAAAATAATTATTGAGAAAGTATTTAAAACTTAGTTTCAATATCCCACTTTTTTTCTTTCCATTCATACACAATCTTTTTAAAATAAAATAATACCTTCTCATAAGATGATGAGAAAGTAAAAATATATTAAAACAATTTTTTTAAGGCATTTAGAAATTTTGTTTTAGTTTAAGTAAAAATGTAAATTGAGAAGTTAAGTCTCTATGTGATTTTGGCAGCAAACTAACTTCTCAATCTTATTTTATACCTATATTTACATTATTTGTTCTGATGTTATTAATGGATAAATAAAATATGCAGAAAGCAAAAGAGACGCCAGGCAGAAATACTGGAATTGTGAATGAAGCATCTCCTTTCTCTCCCTCTGTTCAGAGACCAAATCATTAATATTAACGACCGTTCAAGGAGTAACTGACCAATCAAGAACTGCGGTGTGGTACTCAAGGATCATTAAAATAAATTAAGAATCCAACCGCAAACAGAGAATATGAGTAGAGTCAAATAGATTCAACAGTGAACAAACAAAATCAAATTGTTTATGAGAAAAAAATAAAACCTATAATAATTCTATGTATGCTAATGTAGAATTGTATTGAATTGTGAATTAAAAGAATAATTTGGATAATTCTTATTTTGATTCAAAAGTTATTGATCGCAATGAAACACAGTGTACTAAAATATCAAACAATTTTGGAAATTATTCTGTTAAAACATTCTGTAACATAGAAATCGAATTTTTCTATAATTTAATTATTTTTATATTAAATTATTATATATATAAATATTATAAATTAATGTATTATATTTATAATACATTAATTGTACCATATTGTACAAAAGAAAATTTCTCATCAGTTTTTAAAATGGATAGAATAATCTTAATTTTGATATTATCTGGTGCTGTATAGTGAGTGAAGTGAATTATTTTTAATCCTAAATCATCTAAGATTTTTTTGTCCATTTATTTTTTTAAAATATTTTACCAACTTATAAGACTTAATGTTTATAATAAAACTATCATTGTTTATCCCGCAATTTCCCTATATAGCTCATCAACTTTAACATTATAGGTTAGAAAAATACAGTAAACAAAAATTCTGTCCTTTGACACCATAGTAATAAACATGTAAATATTTTATACAGAAATATGAAGTACAACAAAAACTGCGATATTAAAATACAAAAAAGAACTCACCAATTCCAAAAAAGCGGTGAAAACAGAAAAAACCGGTTCCGTAAAATCATACACAACACACTTTGCACTTTCCAAAACACTAACAGTGTCGCCATCAGTCATTGATTTAGGAAACTGCGTATTCAAAAATCTAGTTTGCGCATGCGCGTAAGTCTCAATAAGTCTCAAAACTAACCAACTGAAAATTTATAGGTTATGTGGACCTAATATCTTTGGTTATGTTTAATTTATGTTGCATGTTTACTGTACATTACTCGTTCTTAAAATGACATAAACACGTTATAATTTGTATACAATTATTCACAGTAATTAGAAACATTCATTGTATAAGTGTCCAATTAAATATTATGATTTAAAAGACGTTTTTCAATCCAAAAATAATGGCGAACACATTAGCTGCAAAAAGTTTATTGCAACCTACTGGACTCCAGTGCAAGAATCTCCATGAATATTTAAAATCACAAACACCGGAAGTTTTGGACAGACTCTATCACAATCCACCTATTTGTCTCGCGGTATTTCGGGAATTGCCTACGATAGCAAGACATTATGTTATGAGATTACTTTTTGTGGAACGACCAGTTCCTCAAGCAGTGATCACCTCCTGGTGTTCGAAACTACATGCTGAAGAGCATTTAAAAGTGGCTCATGTTTTAAACGAATTGAATGTTTGGACTGAAGTTTCTATTTCTGGTGGTTTGCCTGGATGGACATTGAATAAAACCTTTCAGACTAATTTGAAAATCGTTCTGCTTGGAGGCGGAAAATCCTGGACGATGTCTAATCAGCTGGAAACTGATAGCAAACCCAGAGATATTGCCTTTTTGGATTCTTATGCCTTGGAAAGGTGGGAATGCGTTTTGCATTACATGGTCGGATCGCAGCAACAAGAAGGTGAGATTTTATTTGTTATGAATTATGAACGAAAACATTTTTCACCACTTAATTTGCAGATGTGAGTGCTGAAGATAGTTGGTAATTTCAAAAAGAAACTCTTGTTCGTAATAGGTATATCGGCGGATGCAGTTCGAATATTACTTCATGCTAAACTCATGAAATGTGACGAGGAAGATGGAAGCCCAGTAATTACGCAAGGAGGTTTCCAATTTTTACTGTTAGACACCGCAGCTCAGGTAATAAATTAAATGTCTAATTATATCCATTTATTCATTTATCCATTTATTCATTCAATAAGTTAATCTTTCATTCTGTACTTTAAACAAATTTTGTTTTGAAACTTTTTATATTTGCAGGTATGGTATTTTATTCTCCAATACCTGGACACATTAGAGAAACGAGGTCTCAACCTAGTAGAATGCCTAACGTTCTTGTTCCAATTAAGTTTTTCAACCCTTGGTAAAGATTACAGCACCAGAGGTATGTCTGAAGGTTTGCTAACTTTCTTACAACATTTGAGAGAATTTGGTCTTGTGTATCAACGTAAACGAAAAGCTGGAAGGCAAGTAATAAAAGCTAAAATATTCGAATTAATTAAATATCCTTTTTCAATTAATCTTGTATTTTGGCATTTGAAAACAAAATAAATTATAAATTATCTATCAAAGTGCAAAACTAAGATCTCTATGGGATCATAGCTAATTCAATTATTATTTTTCAGATTCTACCCAACGCGTCTCGCATTGAACATAGCGACTGGACAAAACAACCCTTTGTCCAGAGATTTAGAAAAGGAACGATATATTGTGATAGATACTCATTTCGGAGTTTGTGCTTACACGAATTCGAATCTACACGTCGCTCTGCTCGGACTTTTTTGCAAGATGACTTGCCGGTAATCAAGATATTAAATTTTAAAAATATTTTCTACTTTCATGGAAATATAATTTTTTTGATTTTCTAAAAGAAAATAATTTTTTTTTCTTATTTTCTTTGTAGGTTTTCCAATTTAGTTGTATCAGTATTAACGAGAGATTCTGTTCGTCAGGCACTGAAAAGTGGAATCACTGCCGCACAAATCATAAAGTAAGATTTTTTCTTTTTTTTCGTATAATCAAATAACTTCTCCCTAATTTTGATTAAATAATAATTGAGTTATTTTTGTAGTTATTTGCAACAGCATGCTCATAGCCAAATGATAAAGGATGGTCCCCCAACTTTGCCACCGACCGTCGTAGATCAGATTAAACTTTGGGAAAACGAGAGGAACAAATTTAGGTTTACTGAGGGCGTTTTGTACTCTCAGTTCCATTCCCAAGCCGATTTTGAAGTTCTTAGAGATCACGCGCTCACCACTGGAGTTTTAATTTGGCAAAGTGAAAGGTAAATTTGTGAATTTTTAAATTAATTTAAAGAAATCTTGATTTTATTAATTTGCTTGGTTTCTAAATAATTGTTCACCTCCACAGGAAGCGCACGATGGTTGTGAACAAAACTGGCCACGATGATGTTAAAAGGTTTTGGAAAAGGTATATGAAAGGTACTAATTAATAAGAAGAAACAAGACTTCTGTAAATAGACTTATTTGATTTTTATATACTTTGCGATTGAACATAAGCAAATTTAAAAAAAAAACAATGTATGTTATTTTTTCTTCGCGTTTATTAATTTATGTTAAGAAATTGTAAATAAATTCGAATAATCTTAACACTTTTTCCTAAATTTTGTCATTTAAGTTAGATTAAAATAATAAGAATTTTTCACGATTTTAAATGAACGATATTTTTTCCGGAAAATATCAGGAATGATTGGAGCGGGTTTAACTTAAAAATTATATTAAAAATCGATGTTTGAATTAAAAAATTATCGAATTTGAAGAAAGCATTGTTTCATTATTCGTAAGAAATTAGAAGTATTAAAAATTTCGATTGCTTCTTAATTTTTCATGCAATATCTTTAAAATCGGACCTAGACTCTAGATCATTGCATAAATTCATTTTAAGGTCCAGTCAGCAATTCAGGTTATAAAATCTATCTACCTTTAAAATTGTATTTCAGACACTGAGTGTTGAATCATGTTGATGTCAGCGCTGAGGTGCAGCTTTTGGTTTCGGCATTTTATTAAGTAAGCCCTGTATTTCTTTCTTCTCGTCATATGTCTTCCACAATTCGTAGAGATTAATTATATAACGAGCAATCTCCTGGATTTTTTCCATGTCGGCGTTTAACTCGGCGAACCATGATTTCAAATCTTTTTGTAATATAACGCAGGCGATTTGTAAGCAACCTATGAAAACAATAATTATAATTGACAGTTTTTTTTGCTGACACACTGGAAAAGTAATTTGAAAACTTATTTACCAATGGCGATTTGATAAGGAGGATAGAGAAGGCAGACGTCAGTTCGCAAACTGTCATTTATAATTCGCCATGCAAGAGTCAACAGCTGATCATCTGGACCAACATCTTGTATCAGAGTTAGCAGAGGACGATATGGTTGATAGACAATCAGACAGCAATCCAAATGTTCTAATAAATAAAATTCGCACTCCAAAATGTGGTTTGTCCGGTAGGGAAATTCTTGGGAGTAAGCGTAGTTAAATTTATTTTTCACTGCAATGAAAATAATTAGGTTTTCTTCAGAGTTAGAAAAAAACATACAAACTACAAAAAATAAATTTTGTAATCACTTACCCACAGTCTGACAAGTCGTAATCAATCTACTGTTAGAGATAACGCCAAATTCTTCGACTTTCGAAGCGAGGAAAACGGAAGTTGGAGCCAAAAGTAGTGGATCGATACATTTTAGACTGTTTCTTGCGTAGAATCTTTTAAAATAAACAGTCGCGGTTGCAATAACTTGCTGTCTTAATTTCAGTTGCTCACCCAAAACTTGAATCACTATAAAAAATAATTAAAATTTTAATTTAAGGTAGGCCTGTCCAAGTAGGAGCGCGCCATCCCAAAACAGATGTTTCGCCATCCCTTCCAATGCTAACTGCTAAGCTAAGTCTACCATCTTCGATCACCTTAGCTGAAAAAGCAGCGTTGGAAGGGAAAGCGAAACATCTGTTTTGGGATGGCGCGCTCCTACTTCGAAAGGCCTAGTTAAGGGTATCTCAAAATTTTCTTTCCTACTTTTTTTCGGACCAACTTACGTCCACACAAAATGAGATATCAAGTTGAAACTTTGGGAGCTTGAATAGGTGGTACTAAGGAGCGTTTGTATATTCCTAAATATTTATAAGTACGAAAAAATATTTTTTCTAACGAATTTTTCAAATTTTTGTTTTTTTAATTATAAACATTTAGGAATATACAAACGTTCCTTAGTGCCAGCTATTTAAGCTCCGAAAGTTTCAACTTGATATCTCATTTCGTGTGAACGTGAGTTGGTCCAAAAAAAAGTAAGAAAAAAAATTTTGAGGTTAGTATCACATGCCCTTAGACCTTAGATAAATCAATTATTTTTATTGAATTTAAATGCTCGGACAATAATAAACTTGACTTACGATTTGCAAAGAAAATGAATAATTTTTGATACTCTTCTTCCGATAGTATTGAAAGATCATGTTGTCGTTCTCGTACCAAATCTTGCTTATCCAATAACCATTGTTGACTGAAAAAAGACAGAATTATAACATTTTAGTGAAATTTAAATCTAATGCCTTGAACAGGAATTGATTGTTACGGATTTACTTTATCTGTACGTAGGTATAATAAATATGCTTGTTTTAAAAGATTCAAATTGAAAACAGTAATGAAAAATTCATTCAAATTTTTAGTTTGGGTTTTATAAACTTACAAAATAAACTTCTTACTATCTTAAATGCTCAAAAAGAATTTGGATGAATCTATCCTTGAAAAATTTCATTTCAAAAATGAAAATCATAGAAATGGAAGCATAAAATAAACAGGAAGGTTCAAAAGTACTAATTTTTGGAAAAATGAATTATCAGTTAAATTATTTTCAAACAAATATGCTTTTAAACCTTGAAAGGACAAGACACTTTACGTATTGAAAAATCAAAAACTACGAATTAAAATACTATTACACACAAAACTTACTGATGCGAGCTTTGCCAAAAGTTTCCTGCCATTTTTGACAACTGCTACTATCACTTTTTGACTCTACACATGTCAAAGTTCTTTATTCTTATCCATAATTTTAACAAGAAAATTCTAGAGCATAAATGTTGCTTTTGATACTTGGATGCTTGTCACTTTTTCGGAGTAGGAGTTGATTTGAGAAGCATATTTTATCACAGAAGGTAGAAAAAATAATAGGTATGATAATATCACAAGTGAAGTAAAATAATTTAATATTATTTAATCGTGTACTTTCAGACTTTCTCGATAAAAAAAATCATTTTTGTATTTTATCAACAAACAAAAACTAAATACGGTGCGATTTCGTATTGTTTTTTTGACACCTAATGAAAGTGTGACAAGCGACTATATCTCGCTCGTTTCTGCACAAGAGGGCAGCACCTCCTGATGATGAATTTGCGATAAAAGTTTAAATATTAAAATTATTAGATTCATTGCAAATACCGACTGTCCCGGAGAAAACTGTCTTAACAAAGATTTCCGAAAACAGAGTGTATCAACTATATTCTATTTCGCTAGAGTGTCGTATCTTTGTGTATTAGTAAATGGAGATACGACACTCTAGCGAAGTATAGAAGTTGATACATTCTGTAATCGGAAATCTTTGTTAAGACAATTTTCTTCGGGACAGTCGAATCATAGTAGGTTGACACATTGATAATTTTTATATTGAGTAATCTCGGAAACAATATTAGAACGTCAAAAATAGATATGCCAAAACACTTGCGATGTTAAATTTAATTAGCTGCGTAGAAAGTCGATAAAGAACATTTAGAAATACAGAACTGTGAAAAACAGGAAATAAAATAAGTTTTAGGATAATTGAGTGATGTGGCCTAGGGCTTCAGAGAACCCTGCACGGTCACTGTAAGATAAGAATATGTAATTCAACGAGTACTCAACCGGAAAGCAAGGATCAGAAACTTCAAAGGCAATAATTATACGCAAATCTCTCTTTATCCTAGTTAAGTAAGATATCAATATTTATATTGTAAGTATTACCCTGGCGGCAGAACGGTACTTAAACGGGACTTAAACGGTACTGGGTTTAGTACCGAAAGTTGAAAATAATTTAACTATTGAAATTTTCAGCATTTTAAGGAAAATTTTACATATTTTTAATCGTGAAAATACGTAGATTGTGAATTTTTTACTATCAATTTGCTAATTGCAAAACTGCAAAATTTTTTTTTCAA
>JBAGKK010393610.1:0-18359 GCA_037177015.1 Euceroptres primus
TTACGAACAAATTATACAAAGTACAATTAAATAAGTTCCCAATGGACGGTACGTCGTGATCGTGGCGCCTAGCTGCATTGCGACGCAGAAACCGCGCGCAAGAAGTGTTATATATCTCCACCAATTTCTTTCGACCCACTTTCTACCATGGCTCATTTTAAAGGGAAAAAGTCAAGCTTTTTTTTAATCATAATTTTGGAAAGAAAATTAACGGCCGCACTTGGAGAAAAACTCAAAAATATGTTTAAAATTAAAAGATGAAGCTCAAATAATTTTTTTTATCTAAATCCACTGCCTTAAAGCTGATGAAAAAGCGTTGCCAAGACCTCCATAAAAAAAGTTAATTTGGATAACTTTTGTAGAAGTTATGGTTAATTGAGTATCAGCGTGCGCGGTAAAAGGTTTAAAATTCGAGCCTCTGTATACTGACAACTCGTCGTACTAGAGACGTTCTCTTAGGGGAATTAAAAGAGGTTCACTAGTACAATAATTTCGCGAACTTTCAAGGAAGTCAGAGACAACAAGTTTTTAGGCTGGTACACTTGACCAATTTTGCCCCATATGCAGGCTCGCGGTTTGTGGGTTTGGGGTATGGTTAGGTTTAAACATTTTAATCTTTAAAAACTATGGGCAACATCTGGAAAAAATCTTTCCAACTCCAACTCCTATATCGCCTCAATCCAAATGTCTAACAGTATACCCTCTAATCTATAAAAGCTCAAGCTGGGGTTTGTAGGTTTGGAGTATGTGGGTTGGGTTTGGGGTTTGTGGGTTTGGGTTTTGTGAGTTTGGGTTTTGTGAGTTTGGGTTTTGTGAGTTTGGGGAATTAAAGTTTGTAGGCTGGGGGTTTGTGGGTTTGGGGGTTGTGGGCTTGGGGTTTCTGTTTAGACTTTATGGGCTTATGGTTTGTAGGTTTATGGATAACTAAAAAAATTTAAAATGCGATATTTTGGCAAAAAAAAGATATTTGAGCAAACTCAACGTCATTTAAAAGGTTAAGACTTCTACTTTAAGATGCTTGTAATATTTTTTTTTTAAAAGAAATGTCGCGATGCTAGATAACCTCAAATATAGCCCAAAATCATGATTTTTGCACGTTTAGGTTAGAATATCTCGAAAACCAGAGCCTATTGAGCAATTTCGACCTCAGATTCGAATTCAGCGCACCAAAAACCTTCGGAAAAGTCTACACTGATTTCTGGGTTAAAATCTTGTCGGCTTGTGTTTTTCATGCAAATTTCTTTATAATACGTAAAATAAGCATTAAATAAGGAAAATTATAAAGTAAGTGTTAACAATGATATGGCACAGTAATTACTTTTAAAATATAAACGAAAAATTATTGTTTACACATATTTTTTAAAAATGCATTATTCGAGTTTTCTTAATCTTCACAAAAAGTATCCTCTCAAGTAATTTCATTTTTGCAATTTGTGTTTTAAAAATTCGATTCTAATTTTCACTGAAAAATCTAAAGATCATAAAACTATGAATGCAGCAGTTCTTATCGAATTCTTGAAGACAATCCTAAGATTTTGTTGAGATTGCCGGAAATTCCGAGTTTTCCGATATTATTTGCGATCATAGCTCTCCTCGAGATTCAAGTGAGAAACAAGTTTTAGCTGTACTAAGCAACGATCGGATTACAATAAATTATACAATTTTAAGTTGAAACGAGCTAAAAGAAAAAGGAACCTAAAGAATAACATGCCCTGATACACGCCTCGTTGATGTTGAGGACTTTAGACAGTGTGAATTCCGTTATACGCGGCGAAAGATTTTCGAGATTGCTAAATTTTACAAAAAAGTTCTTCCAGAGTTTTCTTAAGACTTCCCGCACAGCAATCTGCGATTTCTCAGTTAGAAGCCCCTCGATTTTATCTAAATTTTTAAGGGTTGGCTCATAAAGAATCTGAAATATGGATTTATGTAAGAAAAATGTGATAGGCTTTTTAGAGTTGTCACGAAAATCTTACGCCTATGTTAAAATCCCATAAACTTCTATAGAAAAGGTGTTACATGAGGGACGGAGGAGAAAAGGCTGTGGGTTATTATTTTATGGCGAAAAGTAACTTGACTGACAAATTAAATAAGTTATATTTTCAATTTTGATTGTCTAATTAGGGAAGGGTTAGAAACGCTTAAGCTTGAAACCAATAATAAAGAATTCCGAAGGGGTTCGGGTTCGAGCCGAATCGTCAAATTTTAAAGGGTCCGAACCGCACCCTTTAAAAAGGGACCTTCACCTTCCGAATCTGCAGATACAACGAAACAACCAACATCCAGATGCGGTCATGAGTGCAGTTTCTAAATGCACGACGAGGGCGACGAGCGGATGGGATTCCCGCTCATGCCAAAAACTCATGGCTGTACGAGTTTGAAGAACGCGCGAGAGATTAACTTTAGTACCACTGGCGACATCTAGCGGTTCCTTATCTTGAGGGAGCGAGGCGAATCCGCTAATGTAAGCGAGCGGACACGCGACGCCGGCTAGTCCGCATATATCACTCTGTGTCCGTCGCACTATTCCGTAACCGCGGTACTGCGCTGAAGTAGACGTGAGTGACGGTATACGTCGTTCTACGAGCGTCAGGCCCTGGTCTTCTTTGTCGAGCCTTCGTAGAGATACGACGCGAAAAGTTTCTATAAACACTTGTGAAGGATTCGGCCTGGAGTTCCGCAGAGCGGAAGCTATTCTTTTCGTAAGGCGCGGATGTGCCTTTTTCAGAGGTCTACCTGGTCGCAGAGCGGCATATTCAGTTTGGTAAACGGCTTTTTGTAAAATCTCTCGGTAATTCAGCAGTAACATCTTTGGCGTGGTCTGGTCGTAGCGTCGGTGGACGCCATTTTCAGTCAACCAGATTCACTTTAGTTTCCCGCAGTGAGCGGACGATTTTTGCCCCCTAAAGTTAGAGATTTTATAAGGCTTTTATAAAGCTGTTCTTTTAGGGAAATAATTTATAGCAGAGTAATTTATTCTGTTTGAACTTGATTTGTCCTGGGTCAGTGTGCACCGCCGCGAGAGCGGTGGTGTTTGTGATTTGGTTCTCTGATCTCAATTCTCTTTTAGTTTAATTTTTCCGACCCCCCTTTTTGTGAAATATGTTTGCAAAATACAATACCCAATTTAATATGAAATAGAGCGGCCTATGGTCATTGTGAGATAGAGCTGCTTCTCCACATTGTAAAGTTAGAGCGGCTAGTCCGCCTACCCACGTGTCAACGACTCAAATAAATGTTTCCTTTAGGTTAAGTACACGCGTTCTGTAAATATTCTTAAGCGGCTTCACCGTGGATCATTTTTTTGTCTTAGTTACTGATTTTTCGAAACAAATCAAAGTCCTCAAGGTCCCAAATCAGGAGAAACCAGTTGAGCCTAAAGAAACCAACAAAGTGGAAAATAAACCGCAAGAGAGCGGTAGTCAACTCGAGAGATCTCCAAACCGATTTAGGGGGAAATATTTTGATTGCCAGAGTACAAGACATTCAAGGAGGAGTGTTGTAGATCAAAACGTCGCATTTTCTGCTTTGGGTGTGGAGTGGAGGGTCTATTGTTCGAGGATTGCCCAAAATGTAAAAAGAAGTGAAACAATTATGGGGGTTCCCATAGGTCAGGGTTCCCAATTTCTCCCGCGACAGATACAAGGGCCCTAGAGTTAGTTAATACAGCAGCCGTTAAGACAGAGAGGTCAATACAGTTTAGTGCCCCTTCAACACTTATGACGACTCAGCGGCCCGAATCCACACGGACTCGTTAATAAGAAGGACGAGAGCGGTAGATCAGGTTACATCAAGCTAGCAGATATAGAGCCATGGAAAGCCGAAATAGAGTCAGTAGAATCGAGTGAATCGATATTATCTCCTTCGGAGGAACCATTGTCCTTAGAAAATTAAGAAGCACCAATGGAGGAAGATAGCTCAGAACCAACCGTAGAAGATTTGATAGATTTCGCAGAGGTACCTAAGGACGATAAATATCTCCTTCGGAGGAACCATTGTCCTTAGTAAATTCAGAAGAGCCAATGAAGGTAGATAGCTTACAATGAACCATAGAAGATTTAATAGATTTTACAGAGATACCTACGTGCGGAAAAATCAAAACACCCGATAAATCAGTTCCGCTTTTCGCGAAAGTAAGGATCGGCAACGAATATGTCGACGCGTTAATAGACAGAAGATCAACACGTTCCTTTATAGTAGAATCTCTTGGCAATAGGTTGATGACATAACCATCGCAAGATGGACGATCTAAAAGCACGGACTATGCTCGTGGCTAATGGAACCACTTAATCGATTTTAGGTTGCGTATTTTTATCAGTGGAATTAAACTGCGTGAGCAGTGAATCGATACAGGTAATGGAATCGAATTCCTAAGCAAAGTCATGGCCGAAGCCACCAGGTTTTACGGAATTCATCACTCCAGCAACCCCTACCATCACCCGCAAGCTAACCCGACAGAGCGGATGAATCGCGTTATAAAAACCATGATCCGGTCCTTTATCGATAAAAATCAACAAGATTGGGACGTACACCTACAGGAGTTCAGGTTTGCATACAATAGGCCTTTAATAGCACGATCCGTGTCAGCCTGGCATTTTTAAACTTCGGGCGGGAACCACGTCCTAAGATTAGTTTTAAACGCAAAAAAATTGTCCAATCGATATCTCAGAGCCCGACTGAGAAAATGGACCGAACGAATGGAGCGGCTACGCGAACTGCAAGATTTAATGACCCTTCACCTGGAAGAGGCACAAATAAAACAAACTTGTCACTATAATAAATCGCGTCGAGAGTTCCGCTATGCAATAGGTGACAGAGTTATAAAAAGACTGACTCAGCTCTCATCTGAAGCGAATAAAATTACCGCGAAACTAGAGAAGAAATTTCATTGCCCGTTCCGGATAATTAAAGCGCGTTTTCTGTATAAGCTGGCGAACGGTAATAGTCGATCTCTCGGTACGTTTGATACTAAAGGTCTGAAACCCTACCTCCATCGCGAAGCCTTATATGGTTATCTTTGAATGCATAACTTCTAATGCATGTTCTTGGTTTGGTTTGTGTTTCCTGTGTTTAGGAACGCCCTTAAATTTACGCTGAGATGAGCGGCAGAGACCGCACTCCACCTCCGGGCTCATATGCCTCGAGCCCTGAGCAAGAACGAGCGGGTGACCGCACCCCCTTACCGATGAGTTTGGTGGCTACTTGGTCCCAGGCCACCAAACCAGATCCCGTGATCGACCCACAGGATCTTCATATGGCACTGATGAAGCTGAAAACTGGGGACGAAGATCTAAGCGAGACGCCTTTGTAAGGGCAAGTACTCCCGGATCATCTAGTCACGCGACCCCGCGAACCGAGCGGCCCACCCTGACTCTCCCCCTCCTGAAGGTCAGCAGAGAGGACGGTGTCCCCAGTAAGAAAGTCCCTGGACTGTTGAATCGACCCGTCCGGTCCCACTGTGCCCCAACTGCCAGAAAAGCGGACACATATGGGAGAAGTGCTCTAAAACCCTGCGGCTGATCTGTCCGCCGTGCGGATTAACAGGCGTCCACCGCCGAGACTGTCCCATATGCGATCCAATCCCAAACTATAGTGCACTACCGGCACCCTGGCGAGATCTAAACACGAAGGGCAGCTATGCCCATCACCTCTCAAACGTGCCTTGCTACAACTGTGACAACATAGGACACATGTGGCCGTGGTGTCCCCGAAATCTGTACCTGTTTTGTTATAAGTGCGGGTTAGAGTACGTCCACCAACGCGACTACCCGCACTGGAAGAGCGGCAGGCCACGACACCGCCGTTACTAGTACCGTAGACTAGTCACGGAATATGTATATAGGTTCCTTTTTTTTGTTTCGTTCATGATATGTTTGAAGTTCCTGGGGAAGACACCCACCTGTACATAATTCCTGGGGAAGGTTTCCCACCTGTCCATAGTTCCTGGCGAAGGATTACCCACGTTTCCTCTTACAATTAGCATAAGTTTGTTTTTGACCGACAATAGGTATCACATCCGTAGCTATAAGTTCTCTACGGCAAAATCTTTTAGATATAATTTTTTTTTGGTCTTTATTTTTATTTGTTTTTGGGATTTGCCCAGGGAGGAATTGATTGTTCGCTCACAGAGCGGTATTTTCTTTTTCTATCCGTAAGCAGCTCACTAACTTGAGCATAGATTCGAAATGCCGTTTACCTGAAAGAGCGGTCTTGACATTACAGTAATGAACCCCATGGGCTTCTTCTAGGGAGGGAGCAGTTGTAACGTTGCAGTTTTTAACTGCACGTTCTGTAAACAGCTCTTCTCTCTTTCGTTGACACCCTGGTCGAAAAAAGCTTGACAAGAAGCAGCCTAGTTTGTAAGTAGTCAAGAAATCATGGTTAGGGATTCGCTTTAAGAATCAAACTAAGGTTCTCAGGTTTAAAACGATCAGACCTCCGAGGGCAAATTAAGATTGATTTGAGTTTAGACTAATGGTTTTTGTTTATTTATTTTTCATGACTTAACTGAGGGATCATGCTCGTCCGGAACATTGCAAGGCCAGAGAAAGAACGGCAGAGAGAGAACACCTTCCGAATCTGCAGATACAACCAAACAACCAACATCCAGATACAGTAATGAGTGCAGTTGCTAACTGCACAACGAAGACGAAGAGCGGATGAGATTTCCGCTCATGTCGAAAACTCATGGCCGTAAGAGTTTGAAGAACGCGCGAAAGATCAACTTCAGGACCACTGGCAACATCTAGCGGCTCCGTATCTTAAGCGAGCGAAACGAATACGCTAATGTCAACAAGCGGACACGCAACGCCGGCTAGTCCGCCTGTATCACTCCGCGACCGTCACACTATTCTGTAACCACGTTACTGCGCCGAAGTAGAGGGGAGCGACGGTGTACGTCGTTCCACAAGCATCAGGCCCCGGTCTTCCTTCTCGAGCCTTCGTAAAGATACGACGCGAAAAATGTCTGTGAATACTTGTGAGGGATTTCCCCTAGAGTTTCGCAGAGCGGAAGCTATTTTTTTGTAAAGCGCTGATCTGCCTTTTCCTGAGGTCGACCTAGTCGCAGAGCGGCATATTCAGTCTGGTAAGCGGCTCTTCGTAAAATCTTTTGGGAATTCAGAGGTTACATCTTTGGCGGGATCTGGTGGTAACGTCGGTGGACGCCAGTTTTAGTCAACCAGATTCAGTTCAGTTCAGCTAAACTTTCCCGCAGTGAGCAAACGATTGTTGCTCCCTAAAGTTAGAGATTTTCTTTTATAAAGCTGTTCTTTTTGAGAAATAATTAATAGCAGAGTAATTTATTCTTTTTTCAATTTGATTTGTCCTGGATCAGTGTACGCCTCCTCGAGAGCGGTGGGATCTTGTGACTTGGTTCTCTGAACTCAATTTTCTTTTTGTGTAATTTTTCCGACCCACCTTTTTGTGAAATATTTTTGTGAAATATAATTTCCCTTTCAATGTGAGATAGAGCGACCTATCTGCATTATAGATTAGCGCGTCCTATGGCCATTGTGAAATAGAGCGGCTTCTCCGCATTATAGATCAGAGCGGCCTATGGTCATTGTGCGAGAGAGCGGCTTCTCCGCATTGTAAAGTTAAAGCGGCTAGTCCGCTGACCCACGTGTCAAAGAATCAAATGAATGCTTTCTTTAGGTTAAGTATACGCGTTCTGTAAATATTTTTAAGCGGCTTAACCGTGGATCATTTTTCTGTCAATTCCGATTTTCCACTCTTTTGAATAAATGTCTTATTTTACTGTTTAATCAAAACATCGTGTTATCATTGTGTACGATAAATGAACTCTCTCTCTCTCTCCCTGTATTTTTGCGAATGTAAGACTTTACAGATTTCTCTTTTTAGCCCACGCCACTCTCTTAGTTACTTCAAATTCTCCATTGTCAATATATTCATTACGAGCGTCCTGAAGATTAGCATTATTATTTAAATTTTCTTTTCTAGGATCCGGTAGTTCAATTCCCAACTTATTGCCAACTTTTATCGTTAACTCTCTTCTGTCTGTACGTAGATGGGTATATACGTCTTGCGCCAACCATTCCTTCCCTAATTCTTTGTTAACGTATTCGTCAAATTTATGCTTCAAATGGGGTAATTTACCATCTAGTAAATGTTTTTCAAATTAACAAATGGCCTCAATAGAATCATTCAATGCAACTTTCGCTGATCGCGGCATCTGCATAAATACAAAATTACTCAAAATAATATAAATTTTTTTCAAGTGTGTTGAAGGGCGACACTGATACGCGCGTGAGTGTTAAATTTACAAAAATCGTTTTATTGGCTTAAACTGCTTTTTTTCTTCTAATTCATGCCCCTGTAGAAGATTTTGGTCCAGTTTGATTTGGAAGTGGGTCAAGAGAAGAAAAGCAGTGCATAAGAGCGTAATTGGTGGAGTCAATGGAGTCCATGTCAAGCGGATCAAGAGTTTTCCTCTTAGAAAGGGATTTCGCTATAACTCGGCGTATACAGTCCTATATTTTGATGAGTCAGTCTCGACCTTGTATTTATAATAGACCTTTAGTCATCGATTAGAAAGGTCATTTCAATAAAAACAGAAAAATGTTATTATTAAACGTTTCGGTCCTAAATATGGACCCTCTTTAATAAAAGTTTTACTAAAGTCAAATTCTGAAAGGCAAAAAAAACAACAAATCGTATGTCATAAAAATAAATAAATAAAGAATACAAAAAAATTAACAAAAGTTTGGTTAAGTGACAAAATTTTGAGTACACAAATAAAATAATTTAATAAATAAAAGAAATTACTCAAATATGATGATCATTTCATGGTGAGAAAAATTTTGAGAAACAAATTAAAAACATTTGAAAAAGTCCACTTATTTAAAAACAGTAAAACATACCTGTACAAAACGAGTTCAGTCATTCCATTAAAATTGTTTGAAGTCCGAAAGACATAAAATCAATAAAGTAACATAAAAATATTTATGTAGCGTTCACACACAAAACACAAACATAAAAGACGTGTAAAATTTGTAAAATTGTTAGAAACATTTTTCCAAATTGGCAAGATTTTACGACACAACCGGTCGCGAACCTGGTTAAACGTCTACTAAGGAAAATAATGAAACGTGAAAACTGAAAACGACACACAATAATGAAGTTTATCTTCATAAGTAATTTCAAAACCTTCAAATGCGATCAAACAAATAATAAACAGGAGACTTATTGTCCAATTCCATAATTAAAGCTGAAAATGTGCAAGAAAGGAATTAAATTTTAAATTTTATTTAAAATGGTTTTATAAATTTCCGGGAAATTATTATTTTCATAGCGTAAATTAACGGCAACGTAAATAGGCAATAATTCCCCTGTTTATTATTTGTTTGATCGCATTTAAAGGTTTTGAAATTACTTATAAAGATAGATTTCATTATGGTGTGTCGTTTTCAGTTTTCACGTTTCATTATTTTCCTTAGTAGACGTTTAACCAGGTTGGCGACCGATTGTGTCTGTGAAATCTTCCCAACTTGGAAAAATGATTTTAATAATTTCACGAATTTTATACTTCTTTTA
The DNA here is from genome assembly GCA_037177015.1 of Euceroptres primus. Lineage (NCBI taxonomy): Eukaryota > Metazoa > Arthropoda > Insecta > Hymenoptera > Figitidae > Euceroptres > Euceroptres primus. Next base: position 9,556 of record JBAGKK010393610.1, read on the forward strand.
TGTTTGTGTTTTGTATGTGAACGCTACATAAATATTTTTTATGTTTATTTATTGATTTTATGTCTTTCGGACTTTAAACAATTTTAATGGAATGACTGAACTCGTTTTGTACATTCGAAAATAAAAATAAATGTTTCTAAATAAGTGGACTTTTTCAAATTTTTGAAATTTGTTTTTTAAAATTCGTCGCACTATGAAATGCTCATCATATTTGAGTAATTTCTTTTATTTATTAACTTATTTTATTTGTTTACTCAAAATTTTGTCACTTAACTAAACTTTGGTAAATTTTTTTGTATTCTTTATTCATTTATTTGTACGTTATATGATTTGTTGTTTTTTTTTTGCTTTTAGAATTTAACTTTAATAAAATTTTTATTAAAGAGGGTCTAAATTTAGGACCGAAACGTTTAATAATAACATTTTTCTGTTTTTATTGAAATCACCTTTATAATCGATTGTAATAATTTCAAAATTATTATCTAGGGAGTTTCGATAAAAAGCTAGGTATCACTAGGATTAAGTTGGCAGCAGTAAGAGTGGCCCGCGAGTTGAGAGAGTTTGACGAGAGTCGTCGTGACGATAGCGTCGTTAAGTAGATAACTCCCCGTAAGCATACAGCTTTCGAGCGAGATTGGTCTAGCCTAGCTGAAGTATCGGTAGATTAATAAAGTTGGCTTCCGAGTCGTATTTTAATGTACTGAAAAATTCCGTGTCTTGTAATAAACTTTGCATTCCTAATTAAACTTATGAGGGTTCAGAAGTTATTTCTTGCAATATTAGTGAGAATATAACATTTCAAAAGTGGGATAGTTTGCTCACTCCACTCGAGGATTGTGTAGTACTTGCTTCAGAGTGAATCTGTGAAGCTTTATCACTGAGATTGAGAAAATGAAGCCAGATTTAGGTGTTTAAGTGCAAAGGTTCAAGATGGCGGCTGGTCGGCGAGGGACAAAGAGACGCTGTCTTTTGTCTGAGGAGGGCTGTGTCAGTGCAATGGAGGAACAAATTGCAGCTAACATTTTGCTGAATATGGCAGGCGGGCAAGTGGAAAACCAAAATATTCAGCAACCGCAAAATATTCACCAACCGCAAAATATTCACCAACCGCTAAATATTCAGCAACCGCAAAATTTTCAACAACCGCAAAATTTCCAATAACAGCAACCTGGATTTGTACAACCACCAGGAAATGGACCACAGCAGCCTGGAAACGAGATGCAGCAATTGATTACAGCCATGACAGCGATGTTGCGTCAGAATACAGTGCTGATGGCGACAGCAAACCAAGTTCGGGCGTCACTTATGTACAATGTGTTGCCAGATCTGTCGCACAGCATAGCTGAATTTGACGGACTGTCAGAGCCGGCTAGTGCTAAGCTATGGTTTAAGCAGTTCGAATCGACCGCCAATTTGCATCACTGGACAGAGGCGATTGCATTCGAGACAGCGAGGAGTCGTTTAACAAAAGCGGCGAAAAACTGGTACCTTGCCAGTATTGACCAAATCAGAAACTGACAAACTTTTCGCGCTACTTTTTTTAATACGTTTGCATTGAAAAAATCACTTACGGAGAAATGGCAAGAGATGCAGTCTAGATGTCAAAAGCAAGGTGAAAATACAAAGGAGTATTGTTTTGACAAGATTCATTTATGCAAGACATTGAATATGAGTTTAGATGAAATTAAGACTCAAGTAGCTGTTGGCTTATGGTCAGAAGAAAACAGTATTGCGATTTTGAATCGAGGACATTTTGATCTGGACGATCTTCTGCGGCACCTGAAGGAACTCGAGTTGGTGGAGTCGATTCGAAAACAGCAAATCAACGCAGACAAAGATGCAGCGAAAACAGTAAGTGATCATCTAAGAAACTGCAACAACGAGACGGCTAATCAGAACTCCAAAAAACGGCAAAGCGGACGGTAAGGCAGAGTCAGCGTTAGCATTTACATCAGCGAGCGAACATAAGTGTCATGGTTGTAATTTCTAGCATATAGCTAGAAATTGTACAAAACCGCGAGAAATAAAATGTTTTAATTGTTTAGAGATGGCACATGTCGCTAGTAAATGTACTAAACCTAAGAAATTGTCGAGTGCTGAGGTTAATACTATAATTTTTGCTTTTAATGACAGTATTGCAAAGTATGTGAAACGAGTACAGTTTGGTACGGATTTATTTGACGCGTTGATTGGCCTCGGCAATTTGGATTGTACAGTCAAGGCGTCAGTAGTACTCGAGTACGGATTTAATATTATTAGAGCTCCGAATGTGTTGATAGGGTTTGGTAAACCGGAAAATCAGACAAAGTCGCCAGGAATTATTCGGAAAAAATTAACAATAGGGAAATGTACCGCGAGCGACATGGTGTTTCGAATTGTGCCGGATGACGTGCAGAGGTATGATGTCATAGTGGGTCGTAGTTTTACCGAATTTCCAGAATGGGTATATTTTCGAATTGATGATTCGCTAGAATTTGTCCCGAAACAGAGTTTCTTTAAGAATGCTTTGCCTTCATTGACAGCGGAACCAGCGAGAGCGAATATAGTTATTCAGAAATCGGTAACTCCTGCCCCGGGAACTGTCAATTTTGTTCATTTAAAATTGAATGACTGTGAGATTACGTTGCCTTTGTTCAACCAGACAAAAGATAATTTAATGGTGAAAAAGGGAGAAAAAATTCCCAGCTCTGTGTTGACCGTAGAGAGTAGCGCGCCGCAGTTGAAACGTAACATAGATCCGGGGGTAGATAGCGGAATGACAGTTGACGAAACTACTTCGAAAGTACAAAACAAAAGAATTAGTGAATTTGTTGAGCGAGTTTCGCGAGTGTACTTTGCGGAATTTGGATGAATTTGGGCGTACTTCTTTATTAGAAATGGATATTACGATGAAAGAAGGAACCGTACCCCATCAGTCTAAACCTAATAGTGCAAGCGCGCGGAAACGTGAAATTATTCGTGACATTTTTACTGAGTATCGTAGAGTAGGAATAGTTACGGACACTGAATCTCCATACACTAGTCCTGTTCTTTTAATTAAAAAGAAAGACGGAACATATCGACTCGTAGTAGATTATCGGCGCATAAATAACGACACGGTTCGCATAAATTTTCCTTTGCCTAATATTGATGACGGTTTAGAGGAAATTCACGGTGCAACAATATTCGCGACTTTGGATTTGACTAACGGGTATTTACAAATACCCTTGACAGAGCAAGCAAAAGAGAAGGCAGCTTATATAACACCAGACGAAACGGGTCAAGTTAAAAAAGCCATGTTCAATCTTATGAACACACCGTTTTATTTTAATAAAATAATGAAAACGGTGTTTGGAGACAACAGAAAAAAATAGCGATCACTTATTGACATTCTTCTTTTTGCTCACTCATGGTCGGAACTCATGAAAAAATTACGAAAGGTTTTAGAACTGTTAAAAAAGGCTGGATTAACTCTAAATTTGAAAAAGTGCAAATTCGGATTACAGAAAATTGATTTTTTGGGATTTAAAATTAGTGGAAAGGGGTTAGAGCCAGGTGACGTGAAAATTAACGCGATTATAAATTTTCCAGTACCTCGCAACGTGCATGAGATTAAAAGATTCATGGGTCTAGCTAGTTATTTTAGAAGATTCATTTGTAACTTCTCGAGATTGATTTCTCCATTGAGCGATTTATTAAAAGCCAATCAACCTTTTGTCTGGGGCGATAGACAAGTTGAAGCGTTCAGAATTATAAAATAACAAATGGCTTCGAAACCAGTGTTAGCTTTAAACAAACCAAGGGTGAAAAGAACCAAGTTGCATACCGATGCTTCAGCCGAAGGTCTAGGTGCCATACTTTTTTACGAGGGGGTAGATGGCGAGCTTCACTTGGTATATGCGATTAGTCGGAGAACTTTGGATGTAGAGCGTAACTACCATTCAAGTCAATTGGAAATTTTGGCAGTAGTGTGGGCGATGAAGCGTCTTCGTCCAATGTTAATTAGTTTACATTTTACCGTCTACACAGATTGTCAGTCTTTAGTTTATGTCAATTCATTAAAAACGAAAAATCAACAGATTGTAGGATGGCTAGGGTTTCTAGATGAAGCGACAATGTACAATGTCCTAATTCGCGAAGACGAAATTTTGATGTTCTAGCGATCCGACGAAACCTTAAAACCACGCGAAACAGGAGAGGTAGTTGATTATGTAATGAATAGCGGATTATTGTACAAGAAAGAGGCGAACAGCGAAAAAGAGCTCTATGTAGTACCACGAGCGATGAGAGAGGCTCTTGCCATTAAAAATCATGACCTCACAAGCCACTTTGGGGTTGGTCGAACAGATGCCCGAATAATGAGAAATTTGTTCTTGCAGCCATTTGTAATTTGAAAAATTTGTACAGTTGTATGCGGTCAATGATGAAAAGGCCAGTACGACCATCAAACGGATCGAGGGATCCATAGAGAGGTTCAGAGCCCCGTTACAGTTTATCTCGGACAGAAGAACATCGCTTACGGCAAAAAAATTCACAGAATGTTGTCAAAAATACGACATTCAACACGTGATGATTTCAATTTGTCACCCTCAGGCTATCGGATAGGTGGAACGGCTCAATCAGACCATTATTCCAGCAATGCAGGCAAATTTAAACGATGCTGAGAGACGGGAATGGGACCTGAACCTACCGAAGCTTAAGCGTGACCTTAATACAGCAATCAGTAAGACGACGGGAAAGACAGCCTTCGAGTTTCCCTATGGATGCTTCCCCCATTTTGACGATATTCAAACTAGAGTGCTAACTGCTTATTCAGAAACTTACAAAATTCCGGAAGAACTGAGACGCGAAATTCGAGAAAAGATTCAGCTCGAACAAAAAAAGGCAAAAACGCGTTATGATAAAGAAATGTTCATTAACGTTAAATTCGACGTAGGTGATATAGTTTACGTTAACGCAGATAAAATGGCCACGGGAGAATCAAAAAAGCTCTAGTCCAGATATAGGGGACCTATGGTTATCACGGAGGTGTTGCCATTGCACACGTACTAAGTACAGAATTTAAACGCGCAAGATCCAGACCGAACAAAAACTACTTTTCATGTAACGCAATCAAAAATTCGGCGCGGTAGCAAAGATTGCGAAGATTCAGATGATGAAAATAAGAGTGTAAAAGAAAATTCGTCTAGTGACGACGATGAAAATGTTATTGTATCGAAACTTGGTATGGGTAATGAGTTAGAGGACGAAAATCTAGATTTAGAAGATAAACAACAAGGCAATGTAAACCGCTCGAGAGTGTGACGAGAAATACGTCTACCGAAGCGACTATATGACTATGTGTTGAGTTGAATTTAGTTATTAGATATGATTTGTTCTGTAAGAGTTTTTTGATCATTGGTTGTAAAATCAGAGCTTGGAGACCAAGCTCGAAGCAGGATGGAAGAATGTGATAATTTCAAAATTATTATCTCGGGAGTTTCGATAAGAAGCTAGATATCACTAGGATTAAGTTGGCAGCAGTGTGAGTGGCCCGCGAGTCGAGAGAGTTTGACGAGAGTCGTCGTGACGATAGCGTCGTTAAGTAGATAACTCCCCTTTAATTTTCAAAATTTTTTTCTCAAAGGTAGCCATAAGTGTGCTTTGCAGGTCCTGTAAGATTCATCTCGAGACCGCCAGTGATTTATGAGAAAAAAAATATATCCTAGGGTCCTACACGATGAAGCGACGCGGCTAGCGCGTGGCGTAGCGCATTATGTGACTGTTCAGACACCTTAATTAATGTTTTCAATGTAAGACAGCAATTTATAAAATTTTGGAGTTACCAATTTTTATTTCTGAAGTATTATTTTAAATAATTGAATAAGTAAGAGTGACATATAAACAATAAATGGTGAGAATATCAAAATTCTTTGATTCCGGAATCAAAGAATGCACTATTTCGTACGAAGAACCTTGCATGTTTTATGCATTTTGCTCCGGTTTTATAAAAATTAAACTTATAAAAGTTATTAATATTAAATTTTAAAAAACCATTGTCTTTACTTCTGTCGTAGAAATGAGAAATACAGCGTGTATTTGTTGTGTACCCCCAATTGTCATAGAATTGTTAAATCTTTCGCTTAAAAGCATTTCTTCTGCTTTGTATCTATTTTTATTGCAGAACTCGACATGAATGTCTTTGGAGTGTGTTGTATCCCAGTCGTACATTTTTCTAGCATTAGTAATCTGACTGTCGTATGGACGCTGAAGGTTTGTTTTAGCAACCGCTCTTTTAAGAATGCCACCAATACCATCACAGGACCATTTGCCATGTGCAGTTGCATTAAAGTTCCATTCTGCTTCAAATCCAAAATCTTGCTTGTGGAGTGTTAAGTTGGCAAAGTTCTTAGAATTTTTGTACTGTGCTGCTGAACCATCTGAATTATATATTATAAAGTACACAGTAATTCGTACTTTCTCTCTTAAATCGGATATTAGCTTTCTTTGATAGCAATGCACAGAAATCGTATTAGGATCTTTTATATCCGCTATTATAGCGTCACTGATGTGCTTTAATACACCTTCAGGTGTTATTCGGTAGTATGTCACAAACGAATAAACGGTGACTTGTGCTTTTGATCAATGCTTGAGAAGAATCTTGTAAATCAATTTTGTGGTTTTCAGCAAAATCTAGTTAAACAAGAATTTGACCTACCGTTAGATTAAATTTCACGTTGTTAATATGCATACTTTGTTGTTTGGCAATAAAGTCATTTTGAAGAAGTCGTTTCATATCTTCACTTAAATTATTGATAAATACTTCTACTGGTGCCACAATAGTTTTTTAAATCTGATAGATCTATGTTTAATAATTGTTTAATCTTGATATCTTCAACGTAATTTTTAATGTAGGCATTTTCTGAAAGAAGTTTAAGGTTTTCGTCGCCGGGACAGTTTAGACATTCATTAAAATAACATGCTATTTGGGCAGGATTACAAATCGACTGTACTAGCCAATGTTTGATGGTTGTAAACGGCAGAGAATAAGACTTAGCTATTTTTTTATATTCCCACCAAAAAACATTAGTTTAGCATTCTGATGGGGAATGCAAACGCACACGTTGTGTGTACCACTTGTTCCTGCCAAAACACACTCTTTGTTCTTAATTCTGCAAACTTCAAGAATCCAATTTTTTCCTTAGGATGATCGGCCTTGAAAAGTGTATATAAAGTGTGTAAAAGTTAAATAAAACTAAACCTTTTTGCACGCTTGTTTTTTCTCCATTTACTTTCACGGATACGCAATCATTTTTTCCTGGCATTATACGACTAGTGTCATCGTGGTTGCACAAATTTTTAAAGCTCAACACCGTTTGTTCCGACGAAGTTTTGCCCGGTTTCGGACCAGCAGAACATAGAAAGCCTTTTGAAATGATTAATTCTTTAGCTTTATGGGCCATACGATAAAAAGAATTGAAAACGGATTCAATCTTTCTGATTATCCAACTGTTTGGCAAAATGGTTAAAATTGTAATTTGCTTTTTTTCTTAATTAAGCTTTTTCAAAATTTTCCTTCAAATGTACAACAATTTTGTCATTTTTATAAACAGGATTTTCATAAAAAATATTGCAGCATATCGTTGCACACACGCTTATGGAGGCGTCTTGCTTTTGTTTCTTAGTTTCTATCTTAATAAAATTGATCTCTGCTTCCCCAAAAATTCGTAAACAAGCATTTAAAGAGTAAAGAGCTTTCTCCTTGTCTAGTACAAAAAGTTCTGTGTCACTTTCAGATGAAATATTATTTTCCACATCTATATCAATTTGCTCTAAAACTTCATCTTGTGGAATCTCGTTAACGTGAAAATTATGAATGTGTCTGTATGTCTGTCTGTCTGTAGATTTTTTTTCTTGTTAGGACGATAACTTTCGAAAGAATTGACAGATTGGATTGGCCTTTGGTTATCATGGCCTGTTAGTGTCCTAAAATAATGGTCAAATTCGTTAGCCAGCCATTTTGAATAAAAATTCAAAAAATCACAGCATTTTGAAAATGAAAATTATCAGACTTATAGCATTTTAAAAATTCAAAAAATCAAAAGAAAATAAATATTTTAAGCCAAACAAAGCAGGATATGAAAAAAGTCAAGAAAAGAAAAACATTTTGTTTTGAAAGCTCTACAACATTGGCATAACAACTTTTTGAATTTTTTTTAAAAATCGAAAACTCGAATTTCCCCGCCAAAAAACGTGAGATATGAAAAAATATTTAATAAAAAAAATTATTCGTCTTAAATAGATCTACAAATTTTTTGTTCACCATTTTTTGACAGGATAAATAGTTTATAGCATTTTGAAAATTTTTGGGACTTCTTTCTTTTGCAATTTACAAATTCTGTCTACAGATGTTCATAGTACTCAAAAAGAAGAACAATTTATCCTTATGACATTTTCAATAAAATGAAAATTATCAGACTTATAGCATTTTCAAAATTCAAAAAATCAAAAGAAAATGAAGATTTTACGCCAAATAACGCAAGATATGAAAAAAAGTCAAGAAAAGAAAAACATTTCTTTTTGAAAGCTCTACAATATTGGCATCAAATCTTTTTGAATTTTAAGAAAAATTGAAAATTCAAATTTTTCCGACGAAAAACGTGAGATATGAAAAAATATTAAATGGAAAAATTATTGGTCTTAAATAGATCTAAAATTTTCTGTTTACCATTTTTTGATAGGATAAGCAGTTTTCGTTTTAATCTTAAAAATTTTGAAAAATACTGTTAAAAACTTAAAAACTAATTTTTCTTCACCAAAGACTTTCGAAAAAATTATGGGATTGT
>JBAGKK010393822.1:0-18356 GCA_037177015.1 Euceroptres primus
CTATATTTTTGGTGAACAAGTGTCTTAGAGCGAGGGAATTAACATTAATAATTAATAGACTTTATTATCGCAAAAAATTGTTAATTTTCTCGCAATTTACCGCCATGGCGCGTATAACAATTTGGCACCCCCTTCCACGTTGAGGGAAACATCCTCCAATTTGCCGACATCTTCAGGAATGTCATGGCAAAATACAACTTGGGAGGTGCAGCCAATCACCCATTACATCAATGAGAGTAGACTCTCAATATTCGGAGGTGAAATTAAATACAAAATAATAATTTTATGTTTAGTTTTTAAAAATCAGATTTTAAAAAATATTTCTCCTGTTGTTGTTGTTGAAAGCTATACACTGTCGACAGAAAGTTTGGGTACATGTGCAGTGATTGTGTTAAAAAAGCATACTTCACTTTAAGGGGGTCAGTCCCTCTAGAGCCCGAAAAAAGGTGCTTTTTGAGAATTTTCTTTGTTTTTCAAATAAAAAAACAGCATAGACGATCAATCTTCCAGGCATATTTTCATCAACTTTTGAACAAATTTTTTAAAAAAAGGACACCAAAATATTTAAAAATGGTGGAGTAAACCGTGTGGTGCACTGGAATGTCTGGCCTCCGAAGTAGTAGGACGGCGTACACGATAGCGTTCGGAATTCGTAACGGAAACAGAAGTATTTGTCATTTTCTTAATTTGGATACTTTTTTACTCTATGTGAACCACAAATATAAATTACCTTATCCATTTTAAATATTTTTATAAGCACAAATATTTAAAAAAAATTTCATCAAAATTGTAGTTTTGGTTGAAACAGTGGAAATTTTCAGTAATATTCGGTTTTCATTAGGTTTCTTTGGTTCGTATAGAGTAAAAAAGTATCCAAATTAAGAAAATGACAATTATTTCTGTTTCCGTTACGAATTCCGGACGCTATCGTGTACGCCGTCCTACTACTTCGGCGGCGAGACATTCCAGTGCACCATGGTTTACTCCGCCAGTTTGGAATATTTTGGTGTCATTTTTTTTAAAACTTTGTTCAAAAGTTGATGAAAATATCTCTGGAAGATTGATTGTCTATACTATTTTTTTATTTGAAAAAAGAATTTTAAAAAGCACCTTTTTTCGGGCTCTAGAGGGACTGACCCCCTAAGGCTAATATCTGTGCAGAAATTGAATGTACGAATTTCAAATCTGAACCGTTTGAAAGTTAAGAAAATTTTTCTTTGCATGCGCTTATATCTGAATCATTTTAATAAACAAGTTAAAAATATTTTTCTTAAACCTCAAAAGTTTTCAGAAAAATTATCATTTTGAAGTAATTTCAACTCTTCTCAAGCCTAGAAAAAGTTTTCCCAAAAATTTGGCAAAATTATAAAGTCAAGAGCAAATTCTACCTTTTAAATCCAGACCAAGAATATAAATAAATATTAAATAATTGCTGAGTAATCATAAAAAATATTTACTCGTGCAATAGAAATTTTGAGAAATCAAAAGTACTAGATTTGTCGATTGCGTACATTTCCTTTATTTATTGCTTTATTTAGTAATTTATTTATTTATATGCTTTAAAATTATTTGTGGTTAGGTATTTAAAATTTCAAAACGATGTTCTGTTGCAGGGAGTATATGCGATAAAATTCGAGGCCACATAGGTTGACAATGGAACGCGAACGACAAATCTCATACTTTTGGCTTCCTAAAAATTCCTATTGCACGAGTAAATATTTTTTTTAGATTACTCGGCAATTATTTAATATTTATTTATATTCCCAGTCTAGATTTAACGACTAGGGTTTACTCTTGATTTTATGATTCTACCACAATTTTTGAGATAACTTTTTCTAAATTTGGCGAAGAGTTAAACACAAGATTTCAAGACGTTAATTTTGTTGAAAAAACCTTTGAGTTTCAAGACAAATATTTTTTGACTCCTTTATTAAAGTGATTTAGATATATTTTACATTCAACGCAAAATTTTCCATACTTTCAAACGCTTCATGTTTGAAAGTCGTACACTCAATTTCTGCACAGATATCAGCTTTTAAAGTGAAACTTACTTTTTCAAACGGTCAAAGCAAATGTACCCAACTTTTTTGTCGGTAGTGTAAAAGAAAATATTAAAGTATTAAAATAATTAAATATTAAAATTTTAAATATTTTCATATATGTGATCAGAAATTTTTATTTTTTTAAAAAGAATTTTATTGTTTTTAATATAATTTAGAAAACATTTATTGTATGATTTTTGTTGGTACATTTTTATTTCCTTTGTAATAATATGTATTATTTTTCCTGTTTCAGTTCCTAGCACAACTGAAGGATATCCAACAGGATATGAGGAATATTCAAAAATCAAATTCAGATAATATTCTTGAGGCGAAAATATTTCTAATCGGAAGTGCCATGTCATTTCTGACATCGGTATTTTTTCTTGGGAGTATTTTAGCCTCAAGTCAATAAGTTTTCGTGTATTCGTATACCAATAAATACATTTTTTTAAACAGAAATTGTGAATTCATTAGGCCAGTGTCGTCCCCACTCTCATTCCTCTTCTGTTGCATAGACAAGTGAGAGAATAGGAGAGCGGGAGAGTGGGAGAGATGAAAAGAGGGGGCACTATTTAATATTATCGCGAAATTTCGTTAGTGTCAGTTTGCATTTATTCTTAAAAACTAGAAGTACAATAATCATGGAAGCACAAAATAAATTATTATTTTGATCTTTTCATGCACTAAATAACTCGCATTCTAAACTGACGAGTACAGGTCTTCAGCTTTCACCTGCTTTCAGCTTTCACCACTGATCGTGTTGCTTTTGGGCCCTATATCTTGGCCTACACATCAAGCCATGGTTCTGAAGCAATCTGCATCAACATCGTACAAGAAGAAGAAAAAGACTCTCCACCCAAAAAAAAAAAATTACTCCCCTGCTATTGTAATGCAGGAAAGAACAGTTGTAAATCTTCATTCACTTCGTAATTGCATCAAAGATTGTTTGGCCTATTTACAAAATAATATTCCTTCGATTGTAAATATTTGTTCAAATTCATTGGTCAGCATTCTTGCTCCACAATTTCTTCATTTATCGTATGAGAAATTCGATTCTAAATTTAAAGAAATTGAAAATAATCATTTGTTTTAAAATGTATTTATTAAAAGTAAAATACAATAAGGCGAGCTGAACCCGCATAAAGAAATGTTATATCACTGATGTTGATATAAATGGAAACATCTAGCAGCAGCTAGACAACGCACAAATAATGCACGACTCCACGCTCGCTCTACGCACACACTGGCACTCCAGCGCACTCTAGAGTTCGGTAAGGGTTGGAATTTCAAAAATATACCCGCAAATAATTATTTCTAACATTCGGCCACACTAAGACGACTCGTTCTCGAGACTTGTTGCTAGGTTTCATCATGAAATCTTGGAAACGCGATGGTTTCCGAACATTTCTTTTAGGACCCGCGAATTCTTCACTAGTATCACTGACTGAACTTAAATTGTCCCTGCTATTATTTAATTCTTTTTGTGTTAATTTGCTCGTTCTTCTTCCCGTGTCGATCTGCTGATTCTTGTTTTTGGATTCGTTGATGACATCTGCTTCGCTCTTATCGTATTCATTATTACATGAAATTTCACAAGGTGAATCATCTGTCATCGGTTTCTATAACTTCAACTGGCTCACATGGGCAGTGCTTGCATATCGCTGAACATACGTGTCGTTAGGCAAAATCTTATTAATTACAAGAGGTCCCCTGTATTTAGATTGTAGTTTCGTTGAATCACCAGTCGAAACTGGAGCTACTCTCATAAACACGATCTCTCCTACGTTGTAGCGAACATTTTCGATTTTTGTCGTAGTATACTTTATACTGGGATTGAGCTTCTTCAAGCTTCTAACTCGCCTCTTCCTGTAAGGTTGCTGGTTGGACATATTCTTTTTCTTCGGTTAATTCTCTTACTGTCCCCTCGTCATGTCTAGGGAAGTAACCGTAGAGAAGTTCAAATGCGCTCTTGTTGGTCGATTTGTTGACAGACTCATTTAGATGTCGTGCAATTCGTTTAAGATGTATAGTCCATTCTTTGTTGCCTCTCTCTTAGATACTTGATTGTATAACTTAAATCGTTCTTATATCGTTATAAATTAAATCGTTCCACTTGACCATTCGCTTGAGCGTGTCCTGGTGTATTCAAAGAATGACGAATGCCATGTTTCAGGAAAAACTCAGCGACTTCTCCAGAGGTAAAACAAGTGCCTCGATTCGTGATGAGCTTGTTAGGTGCTCCAAAATCCAAAACTAGGTCTTCCATTGCTAGGATAACTTCCTTTGTTTTAGTACTCTTTTTAGGTTCCAGTCGTGCATACTTGGTGGGGCTGTCGACTAATACCAAAACGTATTTGTATCCTCTCCTGGCAGAAACGAAGAGTCCTAGATGATCGGCATAAACTACATCGAAAGGTAGCTTTCCTGGTAAGCTCGAATAAGCTGGCGTACACAGTTCCGCATTCTTAGGAAATAATAATGGTTGCCCATCTTAGTTAGCGTTCGATCCAAACCACCATGGCCGCTCAGATCATGGACTCGGACTGTTAAACTTTTCCCCACAGCTTTCGGTACCACATAACGAATATTATTACCTGTAGCTTTATAGAGAATTTCTTCGCGTTAGGCATATCACGCTTGCGTTTCAATTCGTCATCTGCGTACTAGTACATCGTAACCTCGTCTTCGAGGGATACAATTGTAAATACTGATAATTCTTCCAGATTAACTTCAGCTCTTTCAACTGGAGCTCGGCTTATAGCATTGACATGAGGAAGTTTTATTCCAGGGTGGTGAACGATTTCGAACGTGTACTCACTAAGTAAATAACCCCATCAAGAAATTTGTGGGTTTCTCGTTCGATGAGCGTTGAAATAGATGAGGGCCTGGCAATTCGTAACAATAGTGAATTTAATATTGATTAGTAATGGTCTTAATCGTGCGACTGCCCACACAATAGTCATCAATTCCAGTTTACTGAAATGATAAAATAGTTCCGTTTTGCTCGTCCTTCGGCTGACTGCATACACTGGATGCATCTTTAAATCATCGGCTTGTTGCAGAAGTATCCCTGCCAATCCTCTCGAACTGGCATCTGTATGGAGCTCCGTAATGCTTGTTGGCTCAAATAGTTGTAGAATGGGATAGCTGGTCAATGCTTTCTTCAGATCAGCAAAGCATGCTTCGATTTTTGCATTCCAAATAAATGGTTGATTCTTCTTTAATAATTCGTATAGAGGTAACGCTTTTTCCGCAAAACGAGGACTAAAACGTTTGAAGAATCCGGCCATACCTAGAAATCTTCTTACATCTTACGTGTTTTCAGGTGTAGGGAAGTTCAAAATCGCACGTAATTTAGCCTCTCCTGGTTGAATACCGTTACCAGAGATTTTGTAACCAAGATAAAGGACCTTTTCCATTAGAAACGCACATTTCGAGAGATTTATCGTAAGCCTGGCTTCGCGCAGCGCACTTAGGGCTTTAATGAATCTTTCTTTCAGGTCCGGCCAAGCTCTGCCAGGAATCAATGTATCGTCAAGATAAAACAGAACGACATTATTTTGCAATAGATCCAAAACTCGTTGCACAAGCTTGCTGAAATAAAAAGGCGTATTCATGAGTCCAAATGTCATCCGAGTGAACTCGCCTATTTCGTCTGGTGTAATAATCGCTGTTTTTGCTCGACTTTCCTCATCTAACGGAACCTGTAGATATCGGTTGCTAAAATCTAACGTGATGAACAGCTTGTTGTTACTCAATAATCTTAAATGATCGTCTAGGTTAGGTAGTGGGAAATTCATCCTTTCCGTTTGTGCATTTAAACGCCTATAAGTAATCACTAGTCTTGGTTTTCCATTCTTTGTCTTCACTAGAAGCACAGGATTCGGATACAGAGATGATGTTTCTGTCATCAATCGATTATCTTTCAAGGATGTTACAGTCTCCCTTATCTGCTCTCGTTCCCAGTCGCTGGCTCTGTTTGGTTTACAATGAAGGGTTTACTACCTGGTGTTTCTGTAATTTCCATGTTTATGAGATCTGTGCAACCCAATTCTTCGTAATTCCTGAAAATAGTATCATTGAATAAATGCAATGTTTATTGGAGATCTTCCACATCTTACTTACAAGCCTACTCATCTAGATTTCCGAAAATGTCACTGGTGCTCTTTCCTTTTCTGATTTTAACACATTCAACGAGCGGATTTAGCAGGCATTGGGTAATTTCTTCAAAGTTTAATCTGAATGTCAAAAATTAATATAAGGAAGTAGATAATCCGGTTCCGACTTCATTACGTTGATGAACTGAATGCAATTCCGAGATAGGGTGATATTTTCTTTCAAAGTTAAGTTTGTATCTGCCTTTTCAATTATCATGCTCGCAAATGGTGTTGCTTTGTTTTCCGTAAATAGAAGTTGTTCACCCGATTTCTTGTAATCTACATGAGGCAATTCCGTAAAGGTTCATCCAATGAAGACATCTATTGGTTGCGTGTCTTCAGGTACTACACAAAGGCAGACTCCATCTGCATCCTACCCCGTCAACTGTAATTTGAGGAAACACTATTCCATTGGGTGCGTCGTCGACTCTGAACGACGCTGAAGTATCGGATAATCACCCTTGATCGCAGCTGATTCTTTTATCGTAC
Source organism: Euceroptres primus (assembly GCA_037177015.1). Classification (NCBI taxonomy): domain Eukaryota; kingdom Metazoa; phylum Arthropoda; class Insecta; order Hymenoptera; family Figitidae; genus Euceroptres; species Euceroptres primus. The sequence goes on from JBAGKK010393822.1 coordinate 6,689, forward strand.
AGTCTGAGCTTCCTGGATCTATGAAAGCTTGATAATTCACGAATACGGTTTTAAAATATTTCTTCTCCGAAACATCATTGGATCCCATTATCTGTCGAACTTCTCCGCTATTCGTCTTGAATTTGCTACAGTGTCTACGAGTATGAACTTCCGCTTGAGAGAGTTTTACAAACTTCCTTTCTCTGAGGTTCACGACAGTTCTTCGATATGTGTCCATATGCTGAGCAATTGTAGCATTTTAATTCACCCTTGTCATTCCGTAAAGGTGGTCTTCGATCTGGATTTGATTGCTGTTCTCGGCTCGAGTTCTGTCCTCTAAAATCTCTTGGATTATTTTTGTCATTTTTTGGGTAAAATTCGTTGATTTTGACCCGTCTTCTTTTTTTGCCTTGGAAATTTCTAAAGATCCACTAAGGGATCGTCCATAAACTACGTAGCCTTTCGTATCTCCCTCTGTGCCAAGCAACTGAGGAAGACACGAGTATACCACACTATAGCCAAAAAGGTTACGTAGTTTATGGACGATCCCTAATGCTTTCTCCACGTTTTGGGTTTAAACGTTTCTGTGACACAAGGTCGTGTAGAAGATTCTCGTAGTCTTCGTGTTTCTTAGCTGACAAAGCATTGCATAAATCTCTGGACCATAACCCGATTCGAATTAGCTCTATAACTTCTTCGAGAGATAAGCCCAGTTCTTGACAAAGTCTTGCTTTATCCATAAAATACACATTCAGGGATTCACCCTTTTGTTGAGTGCGGTCTGACATTTTGCGCCATTTAACGATTAGTCCTTCTGCACTGATATCTGTTTTAGTGAATGCTTCTTCAAAGTCCTTCCAGGTCTTCAATTTGTAAGCGTTGAGACGAAACCAATTCAAGGCTCCTGCCTTAAGATGACCTCGAGCTGCTTCGAGCACGAATCCTGAAGGCCATTGATGAAGTAGTTTCATGCGGTTTAAATTTTCCAGTCACTCTTTCGCTTGCATACTGCCCTTCTCGCCATCAAAAACCTGTATGCCTTTGCTCAAATCTAGTATTACATGAAAGGACTCAGGTACACCTTCGTTACTGGATGCAGTAGCTGGTGCGGTAATTCGCTCAACTAATCGTGCCAATAATGCATCTCTACGTTGATTCTCAAGAGTCATCATTTGCATCGATTGTTCAATTGACGTCGGTTCATTTCGCTCTCCTGGTGGTACTTGAAGTTGTTACTTTGTTGATAATTCGGTCCGGGCGGATGTTGATCTAGGGCAGAACAAACGTTATCTCGTTCATTTAGGAATTAGATCCGCTGGAACGTATTTCCTACTCATCGAAAAAATTCGGCCTCTTCTCGATCGACCCTCGTTGTATCCGGTAAATTTCTAGATTCGAATCCTCCATCGTCGATTCCTCGGTTCACGTTGGTTATATTGTTTTGCGGCGAATTCTGTATAGTACGTTCCATCCGCGTATCGTCAACACTTCGCGATAAGTCGAAGGCATTTTCCGTATGCGCAGAAAGAAGCGATGCTAGAGAGTTTTTATCATTCTCTGAATATGCCGCGTGTGAAGAATTTTGTTCATTTTGTAAGCCGCTTACAAATTGCTGAAAGTCTTCTAATGGAATATTTAACATATTTCTTCGCTCCATTTTGACCAACTTTTTTCGGAACGAAGTTCCTTATGGCACGTCTGTATAACGAATGTTATACAACTGTATGTCGTGTATACACTCCCCTCTCTCTCTCTCTCGCTCGTGCAGCAACCTTTCACACTCGTCGGCAATCGCTGCCTTTATCCCCTTGTCACGCAATCTACTATTATTAATTCAATTTACACTCATCGCTGGATTTCCAGCCCCTGGATTTCGGGCCGGCTTCATGGCTTCTCTGCGCATTTACTTTTGTACGTTTAAAGACTATATTTGGGGTCTTGAATGTTGACATAAGATTGCTCGCTCGTCGCTTTAAATCCGGTTCAAACTGGATTTAATTAGCATTGAATTTAAGGCCGTCTACCCCCGAGCCCGGCCCGAAATCCAGCGATGTGTGTACTTGATTATGAAATGATAACCTATACCTAATTTTGGGTCTTTTGTACCACCAACGTAATTAAGACTCTACAAATGATTATCCGCACACGTGTAATCTCGGTTACGTTTCTCTATTTTCACTAAATATCTTCGTTCATTTAATTTTCTTGCGAAATGATCTTAATATTATCTCACGAAATATTTTCATTCATTTAATTTTCTTGCGAAATGATCTTAATATTATCTCTCAAACCATGCTTTCAATCAAAATTGTTTTTAATATTCGCACACTGTCATTTATTTGCGTATAAAAGTATCTCTTTGTCTTTAAACTTATTTCCCTCAAAATCGTTTCTTTATTTTTCGCAAGCTAAATGACATCAATTTATCAAAGGTATTGCTCAATCTATAACATAACTTCTTAACCGCGAAGGTTTACATAACCTCTTCACCCGTCAAATTTCAAACTATACTGAAGGTCGTGACGGATTCACGCAAAAGTTTCGAATTTTCGCACAAGATATATCGCACATTAAAGTGTCATAATCATCGTCTATTGAGTTTTTCTCCATACATACTCACGTATAACTTCAGAGCTCTCCTTTATCTTCACAATAAGTCTTACGATTCAAATTTTCTCAAGGCCAGATGCTGTGACGCACACCATTGAAAAAAGGGGGAAATTTCACAGTAAAGAAATTGGAAATCCACAAAATAGAACACGTATTTCGCAGGTTTTAGACAAACTAGATTGTTCAGTTCACCTGGAAGCAATGTTGATCATTTATTGATCGTACCATTAAAGAACTTCCACCAAAAACCGTCCCGCACTTTACGGCGTCACACTTCGACCATGAGGCGTGAAAAATCCTTGCGTGATTTTTTTAAGCGGGAGCTATTATATCCCTCCGCTGAATGTTATAAAATATGTTTATTAAAAGTAAAATACAATAAGACGAGCTGAACCCGCATAAAGAAATGTAATAATTATTGATGTTGATATAAATGGGAATATCTAGCAGCAGCTAGACAACGCACAAATAACGCACGACCCCACGCTCGCTCTACGCACACACCCCTCCTCACACACTGACACTCCAGCGCACTCTAGAGTTCGGTAAGGGTTAGAATTTCAAAAATGTACCCGCGAGTAATTATTTCCAATACATTTTGATGAAACTCTGCTACTCATTAAAGAAAATCTCATTACAAATTTTCAACAATGCGAAATCATTGTACGCGAATTATTCGCCATGTTCCGCAACGAGTTAGTAGAAGCTGTTAAACGTCGCAATATTTTGTAAAATTGGTTGATGTAATGCTTTTAATAAACAATATCATGTACCATAAAAAATTTTATTTCTTTACATAGAAACGTATTTCTTTTTAAATATATATTTTTTATTTTTATTACTTAAAAAATTATCATTCTGTAAAAATATAAAGTAATTCAACTTTTCTTCAATAATTAATAATAATAATGCGTGTGAAAAAACACCACCCATTATTTCAAAAGAGGGGTGGTAAAATCTTATCACCTACCCCTATCTTGTCGTGAAGTCATCTTATTTCTCAACCCCTCTCCATCTTCCCACGTCTCAAATCCGCCCCAGCTCCCTTTCCTCCACTCCACCACACCTCGTCTGTACACGTCTACGCTCCGTCTCAGCTGCCTGGCCCCCATCACTTTGTCTGGGTGGCTTTGCCATCGTCGCTACTATACTACTTTGTATCAAATCAAATAGAAACTCTATTAAATCCGATCCGCAAAAGGCTTTTATCAAATTGTAACATGAAATTTTGAATTAAATTTACACGCGAAATATGAGAATTGTTGTGAGAGAAAAATGTCTCATGTAATCAGAAGATTCGTTATCATGATAATCGTTAATCAGACGATCCCGTTAAAAGTATCATAAAGCGGAAGTGATAATGAATCACGTGACGCTATTTGCGAAATTAGTTGGTCGAAATCGGCAGGAAAGATGGATACGTGGTTCCAAGTAGGCACGGGAGAGGGAAAATGCCCTCTGGCTTGCGTTTGAATTGATTTAGGTCAATCGCTTTGACTGAGAACCAGAGAGCGGATTCGAGTAATCTGAAGTTGGCTGGAGAGAACAACTCAGGCTTGCTGTAGCTATCCCATGGGTCCTTCAGGCTTGCTTCACACTCCTAAAATATACTTGCGTAGATAAGTTGTTTGATACTTTATTAAGGGATTTCTTCGTTAAAAAAATTAAAGTTCGTTCTGTCTCTTGACGGGTTCACTAATACCCTCTGATAATCTCCTTAAGAATACCGTATTTCCAAGTCTGCATGTTAAAAAGTACTAAAAAACATTTCATAAAAATAAAATAACTTTTTTGAATCTTTTAATATCAGTTTCTCCTTGAAAAGCGACTGATGCACTTCTAATTTTACGTATTTTTGAAAAGTTTGAACGAAGTCGATCGATTTGGTTTTGCTGTACGTTAGTCTGTATGTTGAAAGAACTAAAAACATGTAAGAAATAAAATAACTCGAGTATAAATCAATGTATTATAAAAAAAAGTTCCAGACTCATTGGTAGGGTGGGTCGAAAATACAAAAATTTTGATTTTCATTCTGGGACCAACGGGAAGAGATGTCTTTTTGCATCCAAATTATATGTGAAAAAACTTTTTTAAATAAATTCATTTTTAGAACCGACAACAGGTCAAAATAGCTAAAAAAAATAGGTATTTCTTAATTTTTTCCAAAAATATTTATTTAACCGCAAAATATTTACAATAATAGTTGTAGAGTACAATGAAATACATCTTTTTTATTCATAACATTTTTCCATGGGATCAACCGTTTTAGAGAAAATTTAAAATAAAATAAGGTTTAAATGAAAAGTTGAATAATATTTTAATTATGGATAATATTTCATTGGCTATGTGGGTCTATTTAATAAGATCTGTTCAGTTGTAAATAAAAAACATGAAAAGATCGGCAAACATTTCTGCCCAACTGGGGGCCCTCGTGCAAAATAATAATAATGGTCATGCAATTAAGAAATAATATTATATGTAGTCCAGGAGATCCTCACACGTTCAGCCGTGCGCGTGCGTATGTGTGTGTGACTCAGTAGGCTCGTGATGTCCAAGCTCTCAGTAGTTTCCACTATCTACTATCCATACGTCCCTTTACTTTTACTAACTGTACTCCAGTACACTTTATTTATGAGGATTTTATTAAACGATGTAAAAATTCTTGATTTTTTTATATGCACAATCACTGAACCATTGAACCAATTCACAAAACAGAATTATTTTTTAATTTTTCATTTTTAGCATTAATTCAACAATTTTATTATGAAACTGTAACTTTTTTTGCATTCAGGCACACTTGACTATTAAGAAAATATAAAGAGAATTTGGTCATAAAACTTTTTGAATTTATAAACTTTTATTTTCAAGCTGTCTCACTTAAAATTAATTATTATTTTTGAATCACAGCAAAAGGAACAGTTTTATCATGCACATAACTTTTTTGACGCCTGAATATAAATTAATTTATTTTTCCATTTTTCACTTAAATTTTCTTTTTTTTTAATTTCTCGAAAACGGTTGATCCAATGGAAAAATGATGTAAATGAAAACGATGTCTTTCATTGAACTTCACAACTTTTATTGTAAATATTCTGTGGTCAAATAAACAGTTTTGAAAAAAATTGAGAAAACTCTATTTTTTAGCTATTTTTACCTGTCGTCGATTCAAAAAATTGATTGATTTTAAAAAGCTTTTCACACATCATTTTAATGCGAAATGACATCTTTTCCCGTTGGTCTGAGTATGAAAATCAAAATTTTTGTATTTTCGACCCACCCTACTGATTAGTTCAACAGTATAAGCTGTACCTTAATCTGCATTGAGAATATCAAGTTTTAACATTACAATTTTAGACTAAGTTTTAAAATTTATAATCTCCATAATTGCTGTAATATTTGATTCCCATTTTTAATGTTGTAAAATCATTCTGTTCGGAGTTAATAATTAACTGTAGCGCCGTTATTTTCATTATCGATTGGGTGGGCCCCTACATAATTTTTACTGGTCTATCTGATCGAGCTATCATTTTTTTAGTGTTTTTTTAGTACTTTACGGCAATTTGCAACCGCAAATCTTGATTTCAATATTTTAAGTTACCTTCAAATCGTATCAAGACAATATGGGTAATTGGACAATCATTTACTAGATTTTACAAATTTCCAATTTGAAAGTATTCAAGATTTGAAAATTTCAATCTAAAATGATAATTTCTAAACTTAAGAATGAGAATCATTTAAAATTAAGTTCAAAATCATAGTCAAGTAAAGAGTTTTTAGGCCGATTTTAGTGTATTTTTAGACCGATGAATTAAAAAAATCTTAACTATCAAGCAAAACAAGTAAACAGTTTTCATTTTTAGAGCGATAAACTTAAAAAAGCTTAACTAACAAGCATTAAAAACTGAAAAGGTTTTAATTTGATGTAAAGTAATGAAAATATCATTTTTTACAGTGAGGCTCAAATAATAGTTTGAACCTTCAACTGCAACTTCACATAAGATCACGTAGGGACATTTTTAAACTAATGCGCAATAGCCCGTGTTTTCTACGTGAGGTAAAAAGCACGGGCTATTGCGCGCTAGTAGAAAAGCAGTTCTAAACGGTTCCATATTATTCTATAGTCTATGGCCTTACTTGGCCTTATGTGCAGTTAAAAGCACGTTTTTAAAAAAAAATTTAACCTCGTTTTTCTCAAAAACTTGACATGATGGGGCATTTTTGTTGACCGATCCGCGTCCAAAAATCTATGAAAAACCCAGAATCATTCTGGAGCCAAAATCACTGTTGGACAGTGAAATTATCGGGTCGAATCTACTAATGTTTGCATATTTTAACTTTTTGTTATGCTATTACTTTGATCCCTAGGGAAAGGGAGCAAAGTATTTTATACTCGTTCCTTAGGTCGTAAAGCAATAGCAATTACATTAACATGGCAATAACGATGTGCGAATCTGCGAAGATTGTCTTTACGTCCGTAGGTTGGAAGTGGCAACTTTACTCTCGCTCTACAGGCATCAAAAATGGTAATTTCCTGCATGGGTAAGAAAAAAATATCGTGTGTAATACGGGAGCAATAATCTTTCCTAACTCGTCGTGGAAGATTGTTACCCGCGGCTGCACCTCGTGAAGTAAACTGCACACTCGTGAAGAAAGATCAACTTTGCTTTATAGACACACAATATACTATTATTATAGTAACATAATAAATGGACTTTAAACACTTTACTGAAATAAACTCGAGGGTACCGTTTGGGAAAATACTACTTTCAATTTTTAAGCGCCACCATTAGGATGGGCCGAAAAACCAAAATTTTCAAAACTCGAAAAGGCTTCCCGAAAGTTGCCTTTCGGGAAGACAAATCGAGGCCAAAAAAATTTGGAAATTGTTCAATATATATTTTACTACCGCGCATCGGGGTTAAAGTTTTGAATTTTGACCAATTTTTAAACTTCATTTCCTATGGACCAAAAAATTTTGACGAATTTTTTGTGGGCTTAGTTTTTGTAGTGAAAAATAATATGAAATTAAAAATTTTTTAAAAAATTGTTCGTTAAAATTTTTTGAAAATTTGAAAAAAATTTGTTTTTTGATTTTTTCGTTTCCACATTGTTTTTTAAACCATGGACATGTGGTTGAAATTTCTTTAACTTGAATCGAAAAAATATGTTATTATTTTCTTTTCATAAAAAAAAATTTTTCCTGGTTTTTGAAGCAGTCAGAAATTGTGAATTTCGCTTCTTTGAGCGATTTTTATAGCTTGCGCAAAACCAACACAATTTGTTTTGATGTTAACAAAATAATAATACCTATTTTTCTTCTATTTAAACTGAAGAAATTTCAACCACATGTTCCATTTTTTTCCAAAAATGTGGAAATGAAAAAAAATCAAAAAACGAATTTTTTGCATATTTTCGAAAAATTCTTGCTTGTACAATTATTGTTTTAAAATTTTAATTTCATATTATTGTTCTGTACTAAAAACTGCACCGACAAAAAATTTTCCATAATTTTTCGACCCTTAGGATAAAATGAAGTAAAAAAATTGGTCAAAATTCAAAACTTTGGCCCCGCTGCGTGAGTGTCAAATATTAACCAATTTCAAACATTTTTATTGGTCTGGACTTTCTTCCCCAAAGGTAACGTTTCTGCACTGCGCCGTTTCGAGTTTCGAAATTTTTGTTTTTCGACGCATCCTAGCCACCAATATTCACATCCATATTTCAAAAATGGCCTTATTAAATTAGGATGTTTACTTGTTATCTAATGTTAATTATTTTTTATGGTTTTGCAGGCTGAAGATTTTCATAAATACTATCCCCTGTCACTCATGGTAACAGGGCATGATATTTTATTCTTCTGGGTAGCGAGAATGACAATGTTAGGATTAGAATTAACTGACCAATTACCATATAAAGTACGTAATAATTAAAAATGCAGTATGAAAATGTTTTGTTTTGCAGTATGTTATATTTTCAGTATACTGAAAATGCATTCTGAAAATTCAGAATGTTAAAAATAATTTTTTTAATTATTATACTTTGTCTAGGAAGTATTATTACATGGAATCTTATGTGATACTCATGGAAAAAAAATGTCCAAGAGTGCTGGAAACGTAATCTCTCCGGAAAATGTTATAAACGGTATTAGTTTGAATGTTAGTTTATACTTTTATGCTTCTACACGAATAAACATTATGTATGAAGAATGGAGATGTATTCATATTTTTCATTATAGGATCTTAATTCTCAAGTCCAGAAAAGCCATAACTTGGGAATACTCAGCTCCGAGGAACTCAAACGAACTTTTTCCGTAAATGCCAAAATGTTTCCCAATGGTATCATTGAATGCGGTGCTGATGCATTACGGTTCACTCTCTGTTCTCTTAACATTAAAAGTAATTAATGAAAAATATTTTACTTACTTTCAATAGTTTCATTTTTGATAGGATTCTGTCATCTTAGTTGATTTTTTTTACAGATCCAACCATTTCTTTTGACGTTCAGCAATGTAGAGCAAATAAATTTTTTTGCAACAAAATTTTACAAGCGAGTAGATATACTTTGCTTATGACAGATGACGAACATATCAAAGTGCCAGCAGAATTGACTTCTCTGGACCGATGGATTTTGAGTAGAATGTCATTCATGGTTAAGAGTGTTAATGAAGCTCTCACTCAAAGATCATTCAACAAAGCAATATTCGCGATAAAACAATTTTTGTATCACGAATTCTGTGATTACTTTGTGGTAAGTAATATACAAACTATTCCGTCTTTAATTTCATGTTTGCGAAGATAATCCAAAAATAAAAAAATATTTAAATTCTCTATTAATACAGGAAGGAACGAAACTAGGATTTAAGAGTGAACGAGTTGATTTGATATTGGCTCATCGATTCGCCCTTGTTAAATGTCTAGAGGTTTCTTTGAGAATTCTTGCACCATTTACTCCGTTCCTCAGTGATGAATTGTACACAAAATTATCTCCGAAATTACCGAATTTTTCGTCTTATCAATCATTAATGGAAGCATCATATCCCACCTACAATGAGGTAATAATTATATTATTATTATTATCTTTTTTGGACTGCCCATTTTTATAGGTGTGCCAGAGCTGCGTATGCCTACTGAGTGATGATCTTCCAACGTTTCCCGGATGGAATGTAACAAAACACTTCTAATCTCTACGAAACGATTTTTCATCTGCTTATTTATTTATAACAAATTCAATACATTTTTAAGCTTCTACAGTAGGGTGAGTCGAAAATATTAAAAATGATCTGATCAAATTTTAATAGAAACAAAAAAGTTGTGTTATTTATGGGGCATTATTTTTGAACTGCCCCATTTTTAAAATTCGGATTGCCTTCAAATTTTCAGAGTTTGTTTGCCAACACGTTAGTAGTTCACTCACCAATTTATAGACCTTCCCGAACTATAGGGGTAAAATTTTCATCCCCAGAGCAAAACGGGAATTTTCAAATGGTCACAACTTCCTTTCTACAAATGCGAATTGAATTTTCTGTGAGTGATTTCTGAAGAGTTTTTCACGCCCTTCCATTCTATCAAATCAATTAAAAAAATTTTTTAAATTTTCATAAATAAATTAGATGTAAAATGTTTATTTAACATTTTCTACTCTTCGGGCGCTTTTGATTTTGTTTAAAAGTATTTTAAAAGAAAGCTTGACTTTTTTCCAATAAAAAGCTTGGTCGACATAATGGAATAATTTTTTTCGACTTTTTTTACTCCCCTCTCCTCCATAACGCATTTTCTCAGTTTTTTCTGTATATTTTCACCCTAAACGTAAGAGAAATCAGAGCCCCCCACTCACTATTTAATGTTACGCAGTTTGTTAACGCTTTCTAATTAGAATCCATATTCAAAAATTTCAGACCTGTATTTTCGGGAGAAAATTGATTGGTTAACGTATTTACTAATGACTTGTGAAAGATAAACATCAATTGGTCATAGTGTAAACTATTTATATAAAGAAATTACATAGATCGCTTAAGAATTAAGAGCTTTTATTCCTTTCCTTATTTACTGACTTTACAATTCCCATTTCAAGTCCCTTAATTTGACAATTTTGATTTTAGTAATTTAATTTCCTTGTTTGCGTTTGTTTATTTAATTACAATCTATCATTGGCACATGACATATGCAGGAAAATTGACCCCTATTTCTCAATATCGGTTAATATCTTAATCTTCCAACTCCCTTTTGAAGATTGAAAAATAGGGAAAATTCGGTTGTTTTATTTACTCAGAAGTTATTGGTTTAATAAAAAAAAAATTGAATAAAAGTTGTAGGGCTTGATAAAATTCATCCTTTTTGTTTTAGTCATTTTTAAATTGGCCAGTTTTTCTTTAGAAAAATCGAAAAAAAAATTGAATAAAGCAAAAAATGGTTTCTTCCATTTTAGACATTTACTCGCCTTTTTAACAATATTTATTAATAAAACTCTTAAAATAATTAAATCACCGTTTTTTGTTCCTTAAAATGTCAAATGACACAAAAATAAAAAAATTAAAATTAAACAATTTTAAATTTTTTTCTTTAATTTCTCTCTTTCTTCTTCGAAAATATTTTAGCTTCAATGATATACATCTCTTCGCATGTTTGTGAAAACATCCCAGAACTCACCACGTGGAGGTGGCTGCATTGCGAGTCCCATCCGTTCCCTCCCAACCTCCCTGCCTTATAAGCAAACGTACTTCAACTTCATTTACTTTTCGAAAGTTACTGGCTTAAGTAGAGTTCGAGAATTCTCGGTAATTTATTTTTTATCCTTTTCTTCCCTATAGCGCTATCTTTGTCTAGACAAAAATGGCGTTATAGGGAAAAAATTTTTATTTTGTCTTTTTATTCCTCTAAATTTTATAATCATAATAGCTATTGCACTGCCTCGAAAATTTGTTATGGTGCCAGTTCATTGACTGAAACTACATTTAAAAGGAAACTCGGGGTCGTCTTGGACTTTAAAAACTTCAACTCGAGTGTTTGCAGGTATCGTCACTCTAGGCTTGAGTGTCGATTCAGTGACGATACCTGCAAGCAGTCGGATAGTAGTTTTTAAA
>JBAGKK010394021.1:0-18355 GCA_037177015.1 Euceroptres primus
TCTGGGAAAAGTGGTCGAGCACGCTTTTTGGTACCAAATCAAAACTCCGCATGTGCTGTACGTAAAGTCTCAAGTTGTAAATGTGTCGAGTCGAGCAGATGTTCAAGCGAAGAAATCCGCAAATAGTCCCTCCATGCCTCGCATGGCATTTGCGGATTTCTCTTGTTGTATCGAGGGCCGACGCTCGATTACTTTACAGCGAAACACACCGCAAGCGACTTTGCGTATTTCTTAGCTGAAATTTGATTTCAGAAAAATCCGCAAGTACATTTTTTAATAGAAATTATTTAAATAATCAATTTTTTCTTGCAAAATCAGAAAGAGCACATGCGTTTTACCAAAAAGGGGTGCTTGCATTAATGAAAATGTGTTCCTATACTAAAGTTCTTAGCGCAAATGGTTTTTCTTGAATATCTACGTTCAATTCAGAGAGCACTTACCTAACTTTTTAGTTTGGACGGCAGTATACTTTTGTACGTTCAGAGACTATATAGCGGTCCTAAGTGTTGACATAAGAGTGCTCGCTCGTCACTTTAAATCCGGCTCAAACTGGATTTTAATAGCGCCCGATTCTGTGCCCATCAGACCCGAGGCCGGCGCTCAATCGAGAGATGAGTGTATTTTAATTTTTCACTCGGCGTCTTCAGTTTTTTCTTTAATACAGTCAATAGTACAGATAGTTCATAACGTAAAAAATTAAAAATTTATTGGTTCTTCTGAATTTACTTCTGGACTTTTGTTTTTTGCTTCCTTCAATAACATCTTGATGCGAAGTGACAACTGTGCATCTCGTGATTCTAGAGTCTGGAAGACAGTCAACGAATTCTTCGGCAACTCGCACCCCAGTTATTCGCACCTGTGTTTAGGAAATTATCTATTCGAAATGTTTTAAAATCTAGATGATATTATTACAAAAATTAGACGGTTTTCTAAAACTTCGTCGAAAACTGTTTAATAAAAATTGGCGAACTGTTGTTCTAATACTGTTTTTCAATAAATCGATGACTTTTTTTCATGATGTATTTCGACAACGTTTGTCACTCTTTAATAAAAGTTATATCACATTTTTAAAAAAGTCTGAACTGGTTGACTAGTCCGTTAAAATTTCGTTGACTTATTTTTTCCGTCCAAGTTTAGAAATAAAAACTTTTCTAAGATGTTATGAAGATTAATTTTATAATAACTATTTAAAATCAGATTCCAAGTCAGAATCAGAAATCAAGTTTCAGAGTTAGAAACTTATTTTTTACAACACTAACAATTGCACAATGGCACCCGCACTAGTAAAGCTGATTACCAAAGTTGGTCAGTAATTAGTGGATAATATTCTCAATAGACGTGAGCTTTATCCGTGCAATGTTTATGAAGAAATAAGAGCTCGAAATTTACAAAACTTTGTCTCGCGTAATCAGGGTGCGAGTGTAGTAATTGTAGCCCTTTCTTCGATATGAAATATCTTATCGAGTATCTAGTTTCAGTCTTGAGGCAAAACTGATTTTGCTCTCGTTAACCGCAGTTTGTTTTTGCTTCAAATGTCGCTCTGGAGCGACACGTGTCGCAATCACTTCGCATGAATTACGCGTAGTCGAGATATGTGTGGGCGCATTCGAAAAAGTCATCATCACTCACTCGACTTTGGCTGTATAGCACATTTCTAAATGCGAGTGCCACGAGATCCACTTTCTGAATCCTATTGAACAATGTCACAAATCTTTCTTATTCCAGTTTCATCATTTGGAGTATAAGAATTTGTGGACCAATGACACAAAATTACTAATTATGTAATAAATTAGACAGGGCATGATTAAAAAAATTCCAGGACTTTTACAGGTCAAAAAATAAATTTCTTCAGGTACCATTTTTTAATTATTACCATAAACTTTAAAGGAAAATTTTTTATTCTTGAACCTGTACGATAGAAATAATTTACACAAACTATAAATGAACAATATAAAATGTATATTTTGCGATTTATGAAATTAGCTAACTGTATCTATCTATAAGCCAGGCCTGCCAGCAACGTTCGAGTTTGAAAAAAGTTGAAAAAGTGACGTTTATAGTTCTATTTTTTAAAAACAAATCAAATAATAAGCCACTTCATCACGACACTAAAAATAATTTTCAGAATCCTTGTAGAAACAAATAATTGCGTCGGATTCAGACCGATTAAACCTGTTTCAGAATCATCATTGAAACCGATTAGTTCAATCGGATTGAATCGGTTCGCACCTATTGAATCCGATTAAATGAATCGATTTCAATGATGATTCTGAATCAGGTTTAATCGGTCGATCGGTCTAAATCGGATGCAATTTTTTTTTCCACAAGGAAAATTATCAAAAATAATGTAGGCATTTTTCAATTTTAGGGGAAATAGGGGATTTATTTTTCGAAAAGGGGGGAAATCTTTTGCTTTTAAAAATAACAAAGAAGCGAGTAAATGTTAATGAATGCAAAATTTTTATAAGAAAATTTAAATTTGATTATATAATGATGTATAATATAATCATGAATAATAATTCATGATTATATTATACATCATTCAATGTCGTTTAACAAGGAGGAAAAAAGAATAATTCAGTTCTATAAATATACAAATTTCTAGCTGTTAAAATTGCGGACAAGAATTTAGATTTCCGAATTATCAATTATGAAATTGAAGAATTCTCAAACTTTCAACAGATCAAATTTCTAAAATAAGTCTGTTGCAATTCTCCAAAATTTAATAAAAAATTATCAAAAATCTTAAATTTCTGTCTAGAATCTCAACAATACTACACAAATTTCTAGACTTTCAAAATCTTTGGAACTCTCTAAAATTTTATAAAATCCTTCATTGAGTCTTCTAAGCCTTTTGGCAACCTTTTAGAATCTTCTAGACCTTTTGACAATCTTTTAGAATCTTCTAGAATACCTATTTTAAATTTTCTGTATACTTGTAGATTCGTTTTTCGTTACATTTTCTGAAATCCCCCAAAATTCTTTAGAATTTTCTAGGATTTTTTGAATTTTTTAGAATCTCCCAGAGGCTCCCTAATTTTTCTAGTCTTCTAAAATCCTCAAGCATTTTCTAGGACCTTCTAAAATCTTCCACGATCTTTTGAATTCTGATGGAGATATCCAAAATTTTTCAGTCATCTCAAATTTTATAAAATCTTGAAATATACGCCAAAATTTATTATAATTTTTAGAAACATTCTACACTATTTTAGAATCTTTTCATATCCTCAAACATCTTTTGAGTTATGTCAAAAACTTCTAAAACCTTCTAAAAGGCTTTTCCAGATTTTTTCCCCTAGATTTTCAAACACTTTATAGAATTTTAAAAACATTCTGAAAACAGTCTAGAAGAATTAGTCAAGATTATGGGAGTCTTGTAGATTTTTGAGGGTTCTAAATGATTCTGCAGAATTCTGGAAATTCTGAAGTTCAGAATATTCTCGAGGATTCTAGAAGATTCTGGAACACGCTATCATATTTTGTAGAATATTAAAGAATTTTAGGATATTCTTCAAGATTTCATAAGATTATTATAGAAAAACCCAAAAAACTGTAAAAGATTGTGGAAGAATCCAGAAGAATCTAGAAGATTCTAGAACACTCTAGCATATTTTGTAGAGTATTAAAGAATTTTAGGATACTCTTCAAGATTTTATAAGATTCTTATAGAAGAACTCAAAAAACTGTAAAAGATTGTGGAAGAATCCAAAAGATTCTAGAAGATTCTGAAACACTCTAGCATATTTTGTAGAATGTTAAAGAATTTTAGAACATTCGTTAAGATTTAGATTTTATAAGATTATTATAAGAGAACCGAAAAACTTAAAACATTATGGAAGAATCTAGAAGATTGCAGAAGATTCTGGAACAGTCTCGTAGATTCAAGAGTCTTGTAGATTTTGGAGGATTCTAAAAGATTTTGAAGAATTTTGTAAACCTCTAGAAGATTTTAGAAGGTTATGGAAAAATTAAGATTTTAGAAAATTTTGGAACAGTTTATAATATTTAGAAAAATTTTAACAGATTCAAACAAATTTTTGAAAATTATTGAAGATTTGAGAGGAATTTTGATGATCTTGAAAGAGACCGAAAGACCCTGGAAGACTATGGGACAATATCGAATTTTTTGAAAAATTTTAACAGATTTCAGATAAATTTGGAAGATTCTGGAGGATTTTAAGATATTTTAGGACTCTTTTGTAGATTTTGAAGGATTCGAAAATATTCTGGAACAGTTATAGTATATTTTGTGGAATATTAAAGAATTTCAAGAAAGAATTTGGAGGATTCTAGAAGGTTATGGGACAAAGTAGAATTTTTAAAAGAATTTTAACAGATTTCAGACAATTTTTAAAGATTTTAGAAGATTTTTAGAGTATTTTATAGATTCTGGGGGATTCTAAAAGATTTTGGATAAATATAGAAAATTGTAGTCGATTTGGAAATTAAGGAAAATTTTTTCCATCGAAAAAAGTGAGGAAAGTGACTACAAATTTTTAAAAAGTGGAAAAAGTGGCCTGTTATAAAAAAAAGTGACTAAAAGCGAAAAAAGTTACTCGCTAGCAGATCTGATGAGCCCAAAAACTATTTGTTATTTAAGGAAATAGTCTCTGAGAAGAATTAATAGTTTTCTACTAATGAAATACTGTCAAGACGTTTATCAATTGCTTTAATAAGCATTTCTACTGATTTCTACTAATCTTTAATAAAAAAAACTATTATTTTACTTTTAAAAAACTACAAATTCACTTAATAATCGTAACTAAATGAATTAGTAAACCTAAGTGAATCAGTAGTTCTCTACAAAACCTTCGAAAGCAATTGATAAACGACTTTTCATTAACGTCGGACCCCGGTTTTCTGAACCCCGGTTTCTTGAACTTCCCCTCATCTGGTGCCCCCAGATGAGGGGACACGCTTGCGCAGATAGTTTACAATCACACACATGTATACATGCGCGTATGCGCAAATGCCTACTGCGCAACTTTACTCCCCTTCGAGCGACACCGATTACCTGAACCACTCCCTCGGAAAAGTTCAGAAAACCGGGGGCCGACTGTGTTTCAATTGAAGAAAACTACTTATTCAGATTTAGAGAGATAATAATTCTAGGAATACAAGTGAAATCCAAGGACTTTTCCAGATTTTTTCAAGTAAAAAAAATCAAGAACGTTTCCAGGTTTTTTCAGGTAAAAAAAATTCAAGGACTTTTCCAGGTTTTCAAGGATCTCCAGGATGCTAGACACCCTGGATTAACTGATTGGTGAAGGCAAAAAATATTTCAAGTCAGCCTTCCATAACAGGTATGACATAAATCTTTTATCTATTAAATAATATTTTATTGAAAGAAAATCTTTTCAATTACTCTAATTTGCAATAGTAAACCCGGTAAACCTATTATTATGAGTGCAATGAGGATTCTACTTTTTAATCCAAATAATAGGGAGAAGTCATTTTAACAAGACTCTTCTTCGAAGCAAGTTCTTTCTTTGTCTTTTTCCTTGGAATTGTTCTTTCACACACTTGGACTTGCAGAAAGTTTCCACAGTCGCTAGTGCTCACTGAGATAGAGTGAATAGAATGGCAGTTGTCCAATAGTTTCTTCAAAGTTTCAGACTTGAAATTCCTATTGTTCAGTCTCTGATCAGAGGGAATTGCAAAAATGTAGCCTAGTTCTTAAGTCTTCCTCTAACCTTTGCAATCTGGCATTTTCTTGACAGTATAACAGAAACTTTTGGGTTCCTTCGAAGGACGAATAAAGGCAATCGATCAGGAAACGAGGACAGTCATTTTTCCACTGTAATTTACATTTTCCGGAAAATAATCCTCAATTTCCAGTATGCGAAGGAGCGATATGATATTTATGTTGCGGGCATGTCTGGAATCGCATTTCCGATTCTGTATACAAGATGAAACGGACGTGGAATATGAAAAATGATCCTTTGGTTGCTATAATCTTGGACGGAAATTTTGACTTGAAATTTCTGCCATCTAAAATTGAATGAAGCAATAAAGATGAACCGTGATTTTTAATTTGAAAAAAAATTGGATTTAAAAGAAAAAAGTTTTCTTTTTTAATTTTTGATATTCATATTTGACTGGGTCAAAAAGCTCTTTTAAATGCGGATGAAAATGTTTGTACTGAATACTTTGCATATAGTTAGAAACGGAACTCGGGCGTAAAAACTGTAATTTGTACAACAGGAAGTTTAATTTTAAATAGCCTTCATCTGTGTCTTCCTTTATATTTCTTTTCAGAAAATTTAATTTTTAAAAGAGCACACAGTTTTAATAATAAATTACATGTTTTTGCAATTACATCCATTTCTGGTTGGCTAATGTGTTTATCTATTTCAAATTGAAATGTATGTTCTCCTCTTTCGAATAGGAAATAATGTTCTCTAATCAGTAAGTAAATTATAAATCCGCAATTTAATCCTGTTGAAAGTACATAATACATATCTAATTACTATTCAATGCACATTTGCAAGACGTAATACTTCAGCATATGAGTACTTATATACAAATATTTGTTTCCCTGGTTGGAGAAGTGGTTTTCTCTTTAATCACATATTTCAGAATTGTTATCTACTACTGCCTTTTTCTCCCTGAGCAAAATAGTGCATAATTTCAAGTGCATTAGTATTCATTTTTAATTGAAGAGAATCCGTCATGATACTGGAATCTGAGCTCGATTCTTGGCTGTGAGTATTCACTAGGCAATGTATAATGTATAATTGAGACAAAAAGGAGACTATCAGTTACTGACCGTAAGTGCCTGGTGGTGGAGCTAAAGACAGGGAATGAGTCGGTTAAAGAAAAAAAGAGGCCCGTTAATTCGAAAGTCTGTGCAAGCGATCATTTTCCACGCGGTACTGCCTTTCTTGTTAAGATAGACAAGAAACCCATCCGTGCAGCGGTAGCATGAACTTATACAATAATTAATGCCCCTCCTCGACTGATTGTGAGTGAAACGTAGGTGCGCAAGAATAAGTAAAAGTTACGTATAGAATCTGAAGTGGTCGGCCTTGTTCTCAGTTTGCCGGTTACGAGGTCGTCCTGGCATTATTGTACGTGATGTGCTGCGGACGAGGCGGATATGGAAAACCACCTTTTATATGTGAATATAGCTGCGTTAGCGACCATAGATTACCATCGCATCGATCGGATAAATTGGCTGCCATCGTTACCTTCGCGGTGGTTCACAAAAGATGTTTTTGCACAACCGATGAATAGCAGAAACAAGTGCCCGCACTGTCGTTACAATGGAATACTTAACGATCAACAATAACAACAACAAAAAAAAGCTTATAAGTAGATGTACATATATTTACTCTTCGCTTTTTATCAAACCTTAGGACAAAACCTGAAGGACAAAACAACAAATTTTGTTTCACACCCTTCAAATTACAGCAAATGGAGGTTGAAATGGGATCTATATTTGGGACAGGCCTCGGAACGACTATTTAACAGAATCACTGAACAACAGAATATTTAACAGAATTTCACGGACATAAACTGAATTCAACAGAATTTAAGAGAATGTACCAAAAATTAACAGAAGTGAACAGAATATATTCAACAGAATTTAACAGAATTCAATGAAAATTAAAAATGCCAACAAAATTCACCATAAGTTGCGTACGTCCATATTGAAACAGCCCGCTTTGTCGATTCCAATTTCCGAGATATTTGCGTTTTTGTAATTGAGGGCAGAAAGTAAAGATTTTTGGTTTTCAATGTAGGATAATATTTTAACTTTTGCTTAGTCAATTGGCACTAGGAATATGTCTCAGAAGTGAAGGGAAGTGAAAGAAATTTAACATAACTTGTACTTTACGAAAGAAAGGTTGGATCAGTTTTTTCATCTGTCTACCAATTTTTCACAATAAAATTTATAAATATGAATGAACAGAAACCAACTATATTGGAGCAAAACTCCAGTTGTTTCACCTCCTTTTTTCGACCGTGGGTGTGAATTCAAAATTTAATCTCCTTTTTTTGGTCTTACGGTCCAATTTTAAAGAAATTTAATAAATTTAAATAAATTAAAATAATAAATTTAAATTCTTTAAAATTGGACCGTAAGACCAAAAAAAGGAGATTAAATTTTGAAAATTTATAAAATTGTTAAGACGTGGACCATTTTTAGAAACTAGTTCATTGAAGTGTACTTTCTTGGGGAAACATGATCGAAAAGTTGGAGAAATGTACTTTATGAAATTTGCAGGTTAGATTGAAATTTTTGTTCAGAATTATATGCGATAATTATTTAGAATTCACCATGAATACTTTGGAATTCACCATGAATCCACTGGAATTCTTTGTGAATTCCGAAAAATTCATTGTGAATTCCAAAGAATTCATTGTGAATTCCAAAGAATTCAAGGCTCTGTGTAGCTACACTGCATGAACTTACGGTTTTTTTATGTACTGCGCGTAGGTTTAATTAATTATTATTAATTAAATATTAATTAATAATTAATTTTATATAATTAATTAAAAATATATTTCATCTAAAATACAAGTACCTAAATATTTCAGATAAAATACACAATTCTCAAATGTATTTCAAATAAAATACGAAAATACATAAATGTAGTTTGTATTTTATTTAAAATACATTGGCTAAATTGTATTTTCCCTGCAATGTATTTCAACTACGTTATTGTAAAACACTTGAGTTTTGAGTAATGTATTTGAAGTATTTTGGGCCCAGCTTTGCTGAGTAAATTTGATGAAATAATGAGTAAATAGAACATTGCAAATAAAGTTTGTAAATTAAAAGTTTTTAAAATAGCGATAAAAAATTGTTAAACCATACTCAAAACTTTATTATTTGTGTATGTCCATATTGAAACAGCCCACTTTGTCGATTCCAGTTTCCGAGATATTTGCGTTTTTGTAACTGAGGACAGAAATTGACGATTTTTAGTTTTCAATGTAGGATGATACTTTAACCTTTGCTTAATCAACTGACATTATAAGAATATGACTTAGAAGCGAAGGGAAGTAAAAGAAATTTAACAGAACTTGTACTTTACGAAAGTTAGGTTGCGTCAGTTTTTTCACCTAACTACCAATTTTTTACAGTTTTTCACAATAAAATTTATGAAACTGTTAAGACGTGGACTATTTTTAAAAACTAGTTCATTGAAGTGCACTTTTTTGGGGAAAATGTTCGAAACGTTGGAGAAACGTACTTTATGAAAGTTACAGGTCATTGAAATTTTTGTTTAGAATTATGTGCGATAACTTTTTTATTATTTAACCTTTAAGGTTCTTTTTTAGTTTTATTTGTTCGTAATTTCATCAAGAATACGATTCCGAACTCCATTTTATAACTTCAAACCAGAACTCCATAAAATAAGTGATGTTTCAAAACAGACCACTTTGTCGATTATAACAGAAACTGATATTTGATCATTATTGTAAAAGTTATAATATATAACTATTGCCTTATATTATTCTTTACGTTGTTACTGAGCTTTTTGAAACAAAATCTCGTTAACTTTCAACTGGAATTTAATTTTTTTTTAAACTTCAACTGCGATTTTCTCAAAATGCTGTTTCGCAGACTTCGAACTTTGAAAGTGTCTCACATGCTCATTTTTGAAGCTAGAGGGTTCGATTTTTTTTTTAAATGTTGAGAATTTATCTGGGAATATGGTCCTATGCATAACGCCAAATCGACAAAGTGGTACATTTCAATATGAACGTACACATTTTTAGATGATAAAAAAATAAAAATAATGATAGTTGACAGCAATCGCCATTTTTAAATGTTACAAATTTCTATTTATAATTCTTGAAAAAAACTTGAAAAACTTCGAAAAAAGAGGAAAAGGGGGGAAATATCTCAATTTAAGGGATTTTGAGAAACATGTGGGGAAAAAGGGGGAAATAGGGGAATCCCTGCAATTTAAAGGTTTCAAAAGCAGACTTAGTGAGGAAAACCGAAGAGAAGTCGATTAGTCGTATTTCTCTTGAAAAAGTTGAAAGAAAGTCGAAAAGTTCGTTTGCTTCGAGGCCTGATCTGGGATCATCGGAGGGCTAAAATTTCATTGTAGATTCTGTGGAAACCAGTATCAAGAGATAGGGAGTCGTTGATAAAATGATATTAGGTGAACCCTTCTTTTATGTATACTGTCGTATAGTCAGGACAATCCGAGGGACATTCTCAATCCCCATAACCATAATATAACCAGCTAGCACCCGATTACCCAACCATTTGCCACGGACATAGCAAAGATATTTTCAATTTTCTCGAAAGGCACGTAAAGTCGAGATCAAGGATTACACTGGCTGGAATTTATCGTTACGAGATACACCAGGGAGATCTTTGATAAAGTGATTTTGGCTGCTCTAACGAAAGGCGCAGCCTCATGAGTGGAATATTTGCGAAAACACTACCCAGATGCTTATTTGATACTACACGCATTCAACTAGTGCAATGACACGACGCGCCCTTAACGGTTCACAATGCGTATAAGGCGCTGTTAAATTCTAGGAAACCCACTGTGAGAAACATTTGCATGAAACGGATAAAGATTTATTGCTAAGATGAAACCGATATCTCAATTTATTTATGTCGTCAGCTATCACTCTTTACCATATTTTGCAAGTTGTTGTCCTCGAAAGATGAATTACAAAATCATGTAAATATAATTAAGCATTCGAGCTATGTTCTCAATTGGTAAACAAATCAGTTTACTATTTTTAGTTAAAAAAATGTCATCACCACATTTTGAATAAATTGTTAGAAATCATTTCACAGTCATTTTGTATTTTTTCTTTGTAAGTGTTAAATTGTATCTTTTCCTTTTTGTCTGGTTCATTTTGCTCTTATACTATAAGACTTACAATAAAAGAACGTACTTTTATTTTCCAGATTTCTGGAACCTTATAAATTCGCTATCAATAAATATCTCAAGAGCGATAAGACTAATGAGTCAGGTTTCGGCAACTGAACGAGTCACGCCTCCGAACGCGTCCTGTCTAATTGTTTTGTTACAATTGTTTTACACTGAACAAAAAATGGTTAGTTGGGGCAACTACTTTTATTTGTAACATATGCCTCTACTACTTTATTAGTTGTGACAGTTATTTTATTAGTGGGTATCACTATTCAGTTTGTTGCAACAACAATTTTAATAGTTACATCAACTAATAAAAGTTTATAAATACTAAAGTAATTTGTCTGAGTACTAAAGTAGTTAGTCCAAATACTAAAGTAGTTTGTCCAAATACTAAAGTAGTTAGTCCAAATACTAAAGTAGTTAGTCCAAATACTAAAGTAGTTTGTCCAAAAACTAAAGTAGTTAGTCCAAATACTAAAGTAGTTAGTCCAAATACTAAAGTAGTTAGTCCAAATACTAAAGTAGTTAGTCCAAATACTAAAGTAGTTAGTCCAAATACTAAAGTAGTTTGTCCAACTACTAAAGTAGTTGGCCCAACAACCCATTTTTTCAGTGTATAACTTTAATAATGTGAGCTTTAAAATAATAAACCCTTAAGTTTATTATGAAACTACAACTATAAAATGTAATTTACGTTAAAGAAGCTTTAACTCCAGTTGAATCGAAAATATTTCATTAATGTTACTCAAGTTTGAGTCACCGTTACTGCCATTATTGCGTTCCACCTGAATCGCAATGCATGAAGTCGAAATAAGATGTACCCTGAAATGAGCTTGTTGTCACGTGCGGAGAAAGCGAAACACAAAAGTGTGTCAGACTGAAAAAAAAAGAAACTTGACAAGCAAGAAAGTAGAAACAAAAGCAAGAAAATTACAGCCTTGTGACAAATCAAGAACGCGACAAGTGTTTACGATGACTTGGTTGGCTTGCTCTTAGAAGACACTGCTCAAACGCTGTAACCACAAAGTCTTTAAAACGAAAAGAGCCTTTCTTTTGCCAAAAAGTGTCGACAAGACGAGAGGTTTAGTTTAAAAGCTGATTTACAGCCTACCCAGTGAATCATGTCTAAAATCTAAACTTCTTTAACTTCTGATTTATATCCCTAAGCAAACACGATATTTTTAGAGACCATCTTGCTCACCTTCCAATACAAAATCAACTAACTTTCTCGAACCAAGATTGAAGGAACGGTTAAACACAATAAATTACTTGCTCAATTTTTGAGAAACAAGTTACAAGTTATAAGTTCTTGATCGAAAACAGGTTTTTCGAGATTCTTGAACTTGTTCGAATATGTTGAGAATATTTATTATATATCTAAATTTATGTTTTGAAAGCGATAAATAAATAACGTAGCTAAGTGTAAACAAGATTTAAAACAGGTGATAAATATTGTATAAACAGCATTAAAATTTTTCTTTGAATTGTGTAATTTCCTTCATTAAATTATATTTTTACTTAAAATTTTAGTATAATGCATTCATTTAAACTTTGCAAGAAAAATCAATCATTACAGTAAAAGGACGATATTCAAATGAAGAGAGATGTTGTAAGCAATTATTGAATTTTCTTTTATGTATAATGAAGAGGTAGTTTTCAGATGAAAGACTACAAAGTTGAAAAGTGTATTTTAATTAGTAAAGGAAGATGAGCTGTACGCGAATCATAATTGAGGCTGATAATTAAATTACCCAGAAAGTCTCGTGCTTGTTCCTCTCTCATTGATTCAAGAGTCTACAGTTAAAGACTATAATGATTCTTTCATTCGTCTCTTAAGCTCTCATCTGCATAAATTGACACTTCTCGCTCGAGTGTGTGCTTCTCACGTGGATTCCTTCTCGAGAACGAATGCGAAACAAATGAACGGGTAGGCATTGCATAATGACCAACAGGTACTCACTGTTGATGAGCTTTGAGTAAAAGCACTCGAAAAAGCATCCAACTACATTAGCTAATCTTGAAAATAAGCTTCAAGCTTCGCCTACTTTACTGAGTTAACAAATTAAAAAGGGAGACTTAAAAAGTTAAAAAAGAAAAACAAATTGATAAAGTGAAATTAAAAAAATTTAATCAAATTAAGTTACAGAAAGTATAGTTAAAAGAATAAAGTTATATCAGACTTTTGCCTTGTAAATATTAACCAGCTTGAAGACACCCTAAGGACCATCCGCGACAAGGACCCTAGAAATGTTGTGGAGGGATGGGTCGATATAGAGATGAAGATAACAGATCACGATTAAGGCAGAGAAAGAGAGGAACAGGCAACGCATTAGTTTTATTTAACCTCGGGAAGTTCAGCCTTAGTCTTTCTATAGAGAGAACTTTAATGGTATGTGATACGTAGGGGTGTTTTTCTCTGTAAAACACCCAGAAGGTAACACCAAGATGAAACGAAAGCAATTTTAGGGTAGTAAAAACTACCTTGGTTCTTTCAAATTGCAGACTTGAGAGTGCTTGAAAAAGGACCAACAAAATAGACTCGAGCTAGGATTTAATGCAGTTTCTGCTTTTTCACGCGAACTATATACTCTTCTAACTTGAAATCCTTTGAGAAACTTTCCAGCAGTACGCTTTTTTCTTAATTGTGTTTTATATTCTACTTAGAACTTAGAATGTGTTTTGGCTTTTCGGTTTCGGAATTACTTACAGTTTTCAATTCACATAGACCATCAGTGAATAAGCAAGATGGACTCACCTAGAACAAAAAGAAGTAAATTTTAAAATTAGAATTATAAAAAGGCTATTAATTAATTATTATTATAAAAAGGGTGGCAGGTATTTCTAAAATCAAATTGGATATTTCAGAAACTAAATGGAGATTCAGAATATTGAGCAATAATAATAATTTACTATGTATCAGTAGTTTTTAGTGTTCACTAAATTGATTTAAAGCTACTTGTATTGGAAATTATTGGTTAATATTATTGAAATGGGTCCGGAACTCAGGTGCAGAATATAGTAAAATCGATAAGACAAATTCCACAAGGAGAATTGAATCAAAAAAGCTAAATTCTCTACATATTAATAACAGCTGGACCGAAACTGATAATAGGATCTAGAATATCCAATGTTTGTGAATTGTGATATAACAATTTTTAACAATTACATTTACAATTATATTACAATTTTACATCTCATTACATAAACGAAGACATTTACGACCTTTCTTGAATCATATATCAATAAATTTTAATAACAAACCAATTCATAAAAGAGCTGAGATTTGATTTAGAATAATGAGAACTCTTGAAAATTCTATAGGAGATTTCTGATGGTTTTGCTATAATCTGGAGAGATCAACAAGTCACGTGGATTTCTGACATCGAAGATGTACCCGATGATAAACGACATATCCTAGAGCGAATGTTGCACAATATTGCAGATGTCAGGAGAAAAGTGTGTAGAGTGATAGGTGTGCAATGTTGCTTCCAGGAAAGTACAAATCGTTCGTGCAGTATTGCGAAATGCCTGAGAGTGGCAATATCGCCATATGCACGCGTTTGCAATTGGTTGCAATCGCAATTTATCGTCTCAAATGCTTATGTTCAACTACTCCGTTAACGTGCGATACTTTTATGCTATCTTCTTGTCGAACGATAATTAACTTCGATTTATATATCACAATACTTGTTTCCGATTCTCGAGCGGTGTGTATATCTAATGCTATTTTCATCGTGTTTATGCGATCCCGATTCTTTCCGATTCTCAGCGTAGAACTATAAATAAAACCGTATCGAGCGTTTACTTGTTCAATATATACACATACGTATACCGACAGCGATAAGGTACATAAATGCGCGATATTGAGAATCGATTCCTGGGGAAGCATTTAAATTTAATTTCCTTTCCTCTCCCAAGATTTACTACCAATACGGTTCATATACAGAAAAATGTTTGGTTTGACTCTGGCATCATTTAATTCTGAATGATAAAATAAACCAGTTATTTGTAATAAAGTGTGTAAAGTGCAATAAAGTGTTGTAATAACAGGGAGGCCGTTTTCACCGACGAAAAAAATTCCCAATCATTTCCCGGTTTTCCCAGGTCACAAAAAAATCCCGGTCATTTCCCGGCTTTCCCGGTCCAGCGGCTACCTTGAATAAAGAAAATAAATTTTGAAGAAAGTACATTTTCAGCGATTTATCAGCACATGTTCTTCAGGAAAATGCGGAGCGCTCCTTTCATTGCGAATTAGGTATTGCACATTGTATGCTAATGAGAAATATTGACAATTACTACAGCATTTTACAGTTAGGAAGATGATATCGGCGGTGATATCACTACTGACACCAATACGACGACTCTAACGTGTCTGGAATACAGATGAGTGCATCTACTGACAGAACCAGAGTGGGTTACTTTTTATCTGAAACGATTATTCATATGGTTCGGTGAAAATACTTGTCCTCTCTGGCCCGTAAAAAAACTGTTCATTCATGACTTGAGTTAGAAGTAATTAATGTGTATTTAAAATTAAAAAGTAAATCTACTTTTAAAAGAGATAATAATTTTCATTTTTATTTTCATTAATATGTGTGAATTTATTTGCGCATTAGCTGCTTATTTATTGAAGTATTATTAAGTTACATATTCATTTGTATAAGATACAACTCATCAGAAGGAGCAGAACCTGTCTTGAGATAAATGATGGCGATCCCTGCAAGTGTACTAATAAGTATTGCAACCTTTCTAGTAGCTATCATCATCTAAATCTCTCAATATAATTTATAGAAATGTTTCGTTTACAACACTATAGATCATTATTAATCAACCTTTTACTATTGTACTATTACAAATATTGTAGAAGACATTAATATTTCTTTTAAATTTTCTTAAATTTAAAGTTTCAATGTACACCCTAATTTTACTGTAAATAATCAATCCTACTATACAGTACCCTTTAAGACATTTGCTTCAAGTAAATACTTCAACTCAGCACTTTTGTTAATTGATCCAAAAGGTAATTGTAAAACTCCTATTTGTGGTTGAAATGGGGCTTGAACTTCTGATTGGTCGATTAAGACTCTGGTTCTCGCTAACATTTTAATTTGAATCAATACTCCGTAAAGAACTGATCTGCTCGATTGATCACTGTTTCAAGCTTCATTTAAACTTCCAGTAGTCTACAGATCAGAAGTATACATTTAAGAAATATCAAGAAAAGTGGTTTTTTAAATTTACCAATGAGTGGGAAAAACTTATACACTGCTCTCGCGATTTAATGCGGGTTTCGAGTATGGACTAAATGGCCTTCGAATAAAATCGCGAGTCTTTCAAACGTAAACAGTAAGGGCCGTATGAACTATTTTCGTTTGATTTTTGTCACGAGTAAAAATATTTTTTAAATACAAGTTTAATTTAACGTTTACTTTAATTTTAAGTTTTATTTAGCTATTATTTATTAATTATTATGTATAACGCATAACTAAAACACTGAAAGCGAACTGAAGCGAACTGACGAAATTATCCGCTTAGGGTACTGCCCGCTTTCTGGCTGCGGTACTGCTCACGCCTTTCTCTCATCCCTTTGGACCCCTCACCATCAGCGAAAATTCATGGAACGAATTATGTCAAGGGGAATTATATCGCGAGAGCATTAAAAATGAAAATCCATATTAGGGCGATTCTTATTTCTTTTTTTTTAAATTCGTTTGCTCCCACTGGCGGAATTTGTTCGTATGCCCAAGAAAAGAAAGTACTCCAAATTTAGCCAAATCGGTTAATATTTACCCACCAAACATGGGCCTTGGAATTCCACATGCGATTTACATGGAAGAAATCACGCAAAAACGAAAAATCTGCATAACTTTTTCAATTTTTATTCGAATCATTCTATCTCCGAGCACAAAAATTTGCCATCTAAATGGACCCAAAAATGCTATTTCTTAAAGTTATTAACAAAAGGTGACCAAAAATCTTTGAAAAATTTTAATAATTTATTCTCAAGCGAATGCAAGATCTCAAAATCCAATCTTATGAAAAAATACAAAATGGCGGCTAATTCAAAACTCATAAAATACCTTTTTCTCACAGTTGTCGACGTAATACTTTTAAATTTCGGGAAAAAAAAACGTTTGGCTTCAGAAATTACTTGATAAATTTGAAAATCCAAAATTAAATCAAAATACAAAATGGCGGCCAATTTAAAGTTAAAAAAGCTCATTTTTACATTTTTCAACGAAATACTTTGAAACTTCGTAAAAACAAACTATTTGGCTTCAGAAACTACTTGATAATTTTAAAAATCCAAAATATTTTAAAAATCCAAAATGGCGGCCAATTCAAAATTTAAAAAAAGCTTATTACTATAATTTTCAACGAACTACTTTTCTCGAATTATGTTATAGTTTCTGAATCCAGATTTTTTTCTTCTGATAAAGTTTAAAAGTATTTCCTTGAAAATTGTAGTAATAAGCTTTTTCTTTTAATTTTTAATTGGCCACCATTTTGTTTTTTCTCAATATTTTGGATTATTAACATTATCAAGTGGTTTCTGAAGCCAAACAGTTTGTTTTTACAAAGTGTCAAAGTATTTCGTTGAGAACTGTAAAAATGAGCTTTTTTTAAATATTGAATTGCTGCCATTTTATATTTCTTCAAAATTTTATATTTTTAAAATTATCAAGTAATTTCTGAAATCAAACAGTTTGTTTTCTCGAAGTTTAAAAGTATTACGTTGAAAACTGTGGGAAAAAGGTATTTTTTGAGTTTTGAATTAGCCGCCATTTTGAATTATTTCAAAAGTTTGGATTTTGAGATCTTGCATTCGCTTGAGAATAAATTATTAAATTTTTCCACAATTTTTGGTCACCCTTTGTTAATAACTTTAAGAAATAGCATTTTCGGACCCATTTAGGTGTCCGCCATTTTGTGATTTTCCAAAATTTTGAGTTTTTGACTATGAAGATATTTTAAGTATCCCATGCAATTTTTTTTCTCGGTGATAGAATGATTCGAATAAAAGTTTAAGAAGTTATGCAGATTTTTCGTTTTTGCGTGATTTCTCCTATGTGAATCCCATGGGAAATTCCAAGGTCCATGTTTGGTGGGTAAATATTAACCGATTTGGCTAAAATTTGGTGTACTTTTTTTTTCGGGCATGCAAACAAATTCCGCCAGTGGGAGCAAACGAATTAAAAAAAAATTTACTCTATAAGGGTTATTGCCAAAAAGTTGGCCATTTTAAGTCCCTATCATTTGTCACATATCCTGTGATTAATTTTTTAAAAATATATCTGATCAGAAGTCCCTATCATTTTTCACATAATCCTGTGATTAATTAATTTTTTTTAAATATATCTGATCAAAGTACTGAAATTTTAGACGACTTCGTGTAGAAATTATAAATAAAAATTTTTAAAAAATGTCAGGTTACGCGATGTCCCAAACTACAAATTTAAAATAGAAAATTACTAAATAATATCAAAAATATTTTC
>JBAGKK010394119.1:0-18355 GCA_037177015.1 Euceroptres primus
GGGGTGTCATCTCCAGCCGTTGGCACACTTACTTAGATACAAAGAAGTGAGGTGCTGGAATTTCGAATGAAAAAATTAGTTAGAAGCACAAAAACGACCAACATAAAGTGAGTGGTTTTATAATTTACGTTGTCACACTTTCAAGAATGTATAAATCTGATCTTTATAAAAACAGAAGTCACACATAAAATAAGTCAAAATATTATTTATTATTCTGAATTATAATTCACATGAATCTATTTTTATACAAAAATAATGTTAAATGAATTGCTTTATGATTATACTAAACGATGTATTTGTAAATTTATGAAATATCGTAGTTATGGGTATTTCAGCATTTTTTGAAGAATAAAAATCAACTAAATTACAGAAATTCTCGCTAAAAATATATTTAGAAATAGAAAATACACGTATTCTATTTTTATTTGGGTATTTTTAAAACAACTTTTCTCAGGCACAATAGTTTTGAATTAGTTTTTAAAAAATCAGAAAATTTAGAGGTTATGTCAGAGGAGTGCCAACGACTGACGCCGGGGGGTGGAGGGGGGGGGGTGGGCAAACTTCGGCGTTTTCAGTGCCAAGGACTAGAATTTTGCGTCTACAAACTTAGTTTTACTAATTTCACATCTTTGTGCCCATTTTTCATAAAAATTGTTCATTTCATTGTTTAAAAGAACCAATAAATTTTTAATTCTTTACTTTATGTACTATCTGTACTATTGAGTATTCAGTAAAGTAAAAACTGAAGACGCCGAGTGAAAAATTAAAATAGGTTCAAATTTAAATAATTTAAATCAAAAATAATAAAATTTTTGAAATCAAACAAATATTGCTGTTTATGTAACCCCTAAGCAGCACTTTGCCTTGTTTGAATTGCAGTATTCGGCCGAAAAAGAGCCGCTTAGGGTCCTTGTATCATAAATAACTATTGTACAAATTTTAAGGAAATTAATACTGTTACGAATAAATAAGTTAAATGTAAGTAAAATATAATTAATTAAATATCAATAAAATATTGATATGTTTGTATATATTAAAAACAATTTAGAACTTACAATACTAAAAACATTGAAAATAGAGTACTTCCAAAATTGGACTATTTGCATTTTCATACTCGGAGTTAAATGACTTTTTACTTTCAGTTATTTGAATTAATAAATTTTATCGTTCTAGCAATTTTTTAAAATAATTTTTGTACAGATTTTAAGGAAATTCATACTGTTAAGAATAAATAAATTATATGTAAGTAAACTATCAAAATTGGATTAAAAAACTAAAAAAACAGTCAACAATTAAAATTAAATTTCATGATATTTATTATATTAATTATATATTATATTGCATACTTTTCATAATTATATTTTATTTCATATAAAATCAATTCAAGAATTGAAAATCTCAAATTTGATAATCCACCTAACATTATAAAGTGAAACAAAAAAATTATCGATGTAATGGGGCATAGATATTTCTCACTCGTCTCTGCATTTTTCAGAGGTGGAACATGGGCAAGACTTTTTCATTCAATTCCACGTGATCCGCGATGGCACCCGCAGAATGTATTTCACTACTTAAGAAGTGATCCAGAGTTACTAATAAAACGGGCACAAATGAAAAATTTAATATTTGGACGTTTTGAAGAAATGCAAAAAATCGTATTAGAAATTTTGCAGAAGAATAGTTCCAAAGTATCGTTTACCCTGGGTGGTTTGAGTTCAATCAACGGCAAATCTTTCTATATGGAAGCACAGGTCTTTTAATTTATTAAGTTCAATATATTTGTACATTAAGTTTAATAAACTTGTATACTAAGTTTAATATACTTGTATATTAAGTTTAATATACTTGTATATTAAGTTTAATATACTTGTATATTAAATTTAATAAATTTATATTAGGTTTAATATACATGTGATTTAAATTTAATACAGATTCGTACATTAAATTTAATTGACGGTATGTTCAGATGATTTTACTCACAGTAAATTTCGCTTGAATTTTTCTAAAGTGTATAAATAAAATTGAAATTATCAAAAACCTTGATTTACTAATTATTTATTAAACATGACAATTTTTCCAATCTCTTGTATTATTCACAAAGTTAATACACTAATTTTAAAACGTTGAAATTAATTTTCTTTAAAATTTTCTCTAAATGTATTAGTTTTAAACTAGGACTTTTAAAAACTACAAAGTATACTATAATTAAAAGTCATTCTAAATATTTTTACATTCTCATCATCATATGAGAAGGCATTAATTTTATGTGAAAACCGATTTTTCGAATTTCCATCAAATCTCTACGTTTTGAGAGACCCCCTGAGTGAGAAAAAACGGTTTTTACTACGGTGTCTGTCTGTCGATATATCTGTTAACTCGATAACTTTCGAAAGAATTATCGGACAGAATTGCGCTTTGGCAGACATTTTCAAGGCTTTAAAAGAGGAGTCGACTTCCTTAACCAGCCTTATTGGTCCAAAACTAAAAAAATTAGGGTCATTTTATACTTTTTGAAAATAATTTTTTTTTCAAAAAAAATAAATTTTTAAGCGCAGTTCTGGATAGCGATCATGAAGCTCTACAAACCATCTTAATAACTTTTATCCATTTGACCAATATTAACAAAGTTACATGTAGAAATTTTAAAAAATTTTAAAAACCAGTTTTAGAAGCAATCGAAAAATCGGCGAACTAAAGTTACGCACATTTTCATCACGTGAACGCACTAACGTGCCTACATATTCCTCAGAAAGTTGCAATTAACAAATCCTGGATTTAAATATTTAATTGATCCCTTTTTCTGTCCCAATCTTAATTTTTTTTTACATTACAAAATTGCACTTTTATTCGGTAAAAGAATAGAATGTTGGAAAATCCTCTTCACCGTTTTATAGAACTCCATGGGGGGAACCAATTTCGCTCCTCACGTTTTTTCTTATCTCGCGTCGTTCTCTAAAAACATACAAATTTTCATTTTGTTTCACCTACTTATTCTATTTTTTGTCTCTGAATTCAAATTTCACGTCGTATAAAAGTAGTTTTTTTTCGTATTCTGCATAGTTTTGCCGAAAATGTATTTTTCGATTATTTTTAGTGACAATTTTCGGTTTTTCCAAAACCGTTGGTTACAACACGCTGGTTAATGAATTAAACATTTCCCCTTGAAATTTGAAAATGGGTGTGAAAGCACAAATCATCGGGATAATTTGGGCTGGGCTCGATCTAAGGGATGGAGTAATGCAGTTCAATCTTCCAGACTTTTAATCTATCTGGTTGGATCTGGGTCTGGTTTAGCTTTTTACGTCAAAGGGCCAGATCAAATAATTTCTGTACGTGTGTGTACCTGAGGAAATGCTCGCCTGGAAAACGTCTGTAAAATTTTCTTTCTTTTTTGAGATTTTTGGAAAAAAATAAAAAACTGTGATTGTGTAAATGATTAGACAATTTTAGAAATCCATGCAAAAGATCGAGCGAGAAGGGCGAAAATCGTAATGAGTATGTGTTCCTTAAGGTCGATAGAGCCTTAAGTAAGTTTAATTGACCTCTGAACTTGAAATCAAAAACAAAGTTAACAATCTCGTCAAAAGTCCTGAGCGCTTTGAGAAAATTAAACATGATTTAATTTCTAAAGAATCAATAAAATGTTCTTGAATCGCAAACATAATCGCAAGCCCTAGGCGCGCTCATTTATTTTAATAAGAGAGAAATTCAAGTATCATGCTGAAATTTCGGAAAATAATATATTGAAATTGGTGCATCAATATGTTATTTATTATTTACCATAATTTCAGCGTAATAATTGTATTTCTCTCTCAATAAACCTGTCAAATATACATAAAAAACGGTCGATAATTAGATGTATGACACACTGTTAAGTTCATATTCATAAAATTACAAAATTTACTTTCGGTAGTAAAAGTAAATCATGAGGAATAAACTTGACTCTGCGTAAAAAACGACGAATATTTCGCGAGCCTGGAAGCACGCTTAAACTAGCGAGTGTAGCGACCTTCGCTTGCTATAAGGACCTCACGCGCAGCACGAGGTTTAATCGCGAAGCGCGACGTTCTTGGTTTTGCTGGACATCTCAAGAATCTTGGCTATCACTAGCAAGACAAGAACAATAATTTTTCTTGACAGGCGAGAAAAATTCTTGATCTTGATGTTTTCTTGTCATTTCTCGCTGGAATACATCACTACCGGGGCCTATTAGTGCATACCATAAGTGTTAGTGGCGACTGGACTAAAAGTGGTAGGCGCAGTCTGTTAAAATTTCACTGACTTATTTTTTCCGTGCATATGGAATTCTATGATAAATTAATTTACAATTATTCCATATGGAATTTCCATGGATTGGTTTGCTCGGATTTTTTTCACGAAGCAATTTACTATTTAGAAGATTGATTATTATCAGACCACTCTTCTACTCTTATCACAAGAAGCCCGACTAACTGCAGTTTAATGCTCGCTTGATCACTCCGGACCGTAATCCCGCCATGTTTTCCAGGTAGGGTCGTAATGTAGTACATTTTGTCTGACAGCAAGAGATGCTCGTTTTACGAGTATATGGTATATCGAGGAGGGGGTTGGAGAAAGGGCGAGAAGAAGATGACCGGCCTTGTACCGTATGTGCAGACTGCGACGAATACTCGAGAAAATTACCCTGCGGTTTCGCCATTCGGTGAACTCCCGACCTCGAGTTCGGTCGGCCGGTTGGCCAGCCGCTCGTTAAACCAATCGTGGCTAAGCCCTCGCGAATTTATGCCACGTCCGGCCACCCTCTTATCGCTGCAAGAGTTTCGAGATAGAGGGCAGAAACGACGAAAGCGACGAAATTTCGTGCGCTCCACCAATAACGCCCCCGGATGCGCGCCGATTATTTATTTTCCCTCCTGATAACGCTTTCCAACCAAATTAGGCTATTTTTGTTGCTGGAATGAAACCGCTGAATGGAAAACAACCAGTTAAAAACCGCTGTGAAAAATAACATTTCAAAGATAAATTTTCCGATGAGAATACGTGCAGAAATTAGGTCAGTGAGATAGTATTGTAAAGAGAACCTGTAATATAGGAAATTTTTTCTGGTAGGCTGTCTCTCATTTAGATTTTATTAACGCTTGCGGATAATTCATCCCCATACCATTGGGAATGGAGAAAAGTGGTTTCCTGAAAGGTCAGAGGATGCAAATTTTGTGGTTAATGTTTCTCTTCGGATACCACTATTTTCCTCTGAAAAATATTTGGTATCGGAATATGGGTATTTTAAAAGAAATTATAACTTGGAGGCTGAAAAGATAGGAAACTTTTTAAAATAGTTTTATTGTCAAACAAGAGTATGTTACATTGAAAAATTGTTGATCTTGCAATTAAAATTTGTCGTTTCTCCTGAAACATGAAAACTGTGCGCAGTTAGCTAGAAAAATAACGAACCCAGAAACAGTAACAGGTTCGCTTTAATCACATAAAAGTGGCGAGAAACAGTTGTGCAAAATTTCCAAGTTAAATTAGGATTTTCTGAGTGTAATAAGCCGTGATTACGGGAAGTGGTCCTTTTTCGACGGGGCGATCGATGAGTGAAATCGGGTTTTTATCCGAGA
Source organism: Euceroptres primus (assembly GCA_037177015.1). Classification (NCBI taxonomy): domain Eukaryota; kingdom Metazoa; phylum Arthropoda; class Insecta; order Hymenoptera; family Figitidae; genus Euceroptres; species Euceroptres primus. The sequence goes on from JBAGKK010394119.1 coordinate 5,598, forward strand.
TATTTTTCAATGGGATCCACGAAGCAGAAAAAGAAAGGAACAGAATAGAGAGAGACGGCAACGCCGGAATATCGCCGGAAGAGCTTCAAAGTTATTCGGCTCACAGTGCAAACTAATAACGACGTTTAAAAGCTCTAATATTTCCCGCCGCAAGCTCACCAGCGGTGGAAGGCTTTCGCACGCGGAAACTTTAGATCTTATAAGAAAAGTTACCACTTCGCCTTCGCTTATTTCTATCTTTCCGTAACTTATTCTCCTCTTCTACCATTTTGAAGGAAGACCTTCACTTCTCTTTCTCCGGCGCCATTGCAACACCAACACCGACCCCTGAGGCTCTTTCCGACCGCGGCTTCGACTAGAAGCTCTCGACTACCCTCGTTCCCCCGGATATAATACACCTTTAATTTCCGGATTATAAAGTCCCGGTCGACGCGCCTCGGTTAATTTACCGTTCTCACGCGCGATGCTTATAAGCCGAGAGTCGACTTACCAATGAATCGCGCCAATCGACTTGCTTGCATTATGTATTTCTCGTTTACAACCCCAACGTGTTGACGTTTATAGGAACTCTACGAAATATGAATATCGCTTATTCCACGATCCAATATTCGGGAATCGCTTCTGGCTTTACAAATAATTATTTAACTTAAAATTCAGAGAACCTTTCAAGAAGTGAATAATTTGAATAAGAATAATAATAATTGATATTATTATCAATCACCGAATCCATTTCAAATCAGGCAGATTCTACTCTTGAAGTCGCAGAATCTCTCGGGGATAAAATATGTTGTTTTTTAGAGGAAATTAGGCCATACGTATTTTCGCGATTTGTGAAAAACATTTTCTACGAAGTTATGGGCATTTGAATTTTTTGCTTTGTTTATAAGAAAAACAAATTTTTTCTTTAAACTTCTATAACTTTTGATCTAATTGAGATACACTCATCGCTTGAAAGAAGGCCGGGCTTGGGGGTAGACGGCCTTAAATTCAATGCTATTAAAATCCAGTTTGAACCGGATTTAAAGCGACGAGCGAGCACTCTCATCTCAACACTCAGGACCGCGTATATAGTCTCTGAACGTACAAAAGTAAATGCAAAGAGAGTCGCGATGTAAACAACTTCTGGCGGCCCGAGCTATGGCGCCGTCGCGGGACGCTCAGGGGCGGGGGACAGAACCAGTCGAGCTTTAACGGACATGAAGCCGGCCTTAGTTGCAAGGGCCCGAAATCCAGCGATGAGTGTATTTAATATTTCTTTCCAGATTCTGGTAGCGTTTATAGTCTTCTTTTGAAGTCCGCCAGAAGATTTAAAAATGTTCAAAATTAACAAAATGGCGGTGGTTTTTCTGAAAATATTTATAGTCGATTTTCTCAAAAAAACCACACTTATATTTGTTGTCAATTTTTTTTTGAATTTTTACTATCATAGAGAAGACATCTTGTGAGTTTTATGAGGGCTAAATAACTTTAGTGGCCAGGAGAATTTTTGTTCATAAAGTCGAATTTTCACATTTTTCTTGAAAACAATTACAATACGAAAAAATGTTAAGAAAATAGTTTGTACAATTAAAAAAGTTCTACAAAAAGTTCCTTTACTCATTTATGATATCTTGCACCATTTCAGAGAAAAATAAAAAAATTCAATTTTCATGCACAAAAAAATTTTCTTGACTCCTGGTTTATAGAAATACCCACCTTGTTATTTTGTTGAATATTTTTAAAAAATGTACGTTTATATAAAGAAGACTTTCTGTGAGTTTTATGTGGGTTAAACAATTTTATGGGCAGAAAATTATTTTTCATAAAATCGAATTTTCAAATTTTTTGCTGAAACAATTTAAGTACAAAAATATTGTCAAGACAAGACATTGTTTGCCTAAAAAGTTTTCGACGAATGAAAACGCGAGAGTCGAAGAAGGTGCCGTTCATCCCGGAATACAAAAATGTCATATGGAAGATGGAGATTGATGAAGGTGATATGAAAACTTATTACATGGTCAAAACTGCTAAACGCGATTGGGTTCCTAAATTATCTACAGAATCCAATAAGAGCAACTAAAGTGTTTTACATAAAATAAATAAATAAATATTTTTGCAATTTAATTTTCAAGATCATTAACTGTAAAGTTTCTAAATAAAATGATTTTAATAAAAATGTACCAAATAGAACGATAAAAAGGATCTTTTAAGGAACAAAATGAGTTGTTGAGAATTGAAATTGAATTAAAATTACGACTTTTCTCTAAGATGGAAGGAAAAAATACAAATATCCTAATAAGTATTTTTAAGTAAACAATTATGACCCAAACTATTTTTTTTCTAAATAACCCTTAGATTTCATTTTCAAAATTCGATAAAAATAACTCTGAGTTCATTCTCTTCGATATTAAAAATCAACACAAAGATTTGATTAATTTTGATTAATTTAACTGTGCAAAGAGTACATTCTTAAATACTGTTTTCTCAAAATGGAAGCTTTTGAAGTCCAACTAATATATATATAAGTCAGGAAGATCTCTAATTTATAGTTTCTTTTTAAATTAGACTTCTCTTAATTTTTCTTTTTTCTGGATTATTTTCGAAACAGTAATTTTCTTCAGTTATATTATTTATATATATTTTTTAAATTAAAACTTTCAATTAGTTTTATATTAAAATTACGGAACATAATCACGCGCTTTTCATTTCGAATCATTTAATTTCCCAATTAGTCTTGTATTTTTTGACATTTGAAAACAAAACCCCATCTATGATTTGAATTTGGTCTATGTTTCAAATTTAAAAAACCCAATCAGCATTGCGGAAAAACGACAACAATGAAATATCGAAATTGCGAGTTTTTTTGACCATCAATTTTTAGAAAAGGATATAATCATAATTAAAATTATAATGTCAGATAACGGTCAGGGGAAATGAAAAATTGGTCAGGGAAAAGACAGGAAATTTTGAAATTGGGATGTTGTAGCAACTCCGAATTTCAAATATACTATTTCAATATACAAATAAATAATTAAGACCTAATTAGTGAGGAAATATCGTCCAAAATGTATATAAAGAATACACCAAAAATTCTCGGTTGAGAAATAGGAATTTCCCAGAAAAAAATAGACGCACATATGCACAAACATAAATAAATTAACTAGGAATAAAATTTCAGTACATAGGTTAAAGTAATACGTGATTTTAATTTTATTCTTACAAATTATTTTGTAATTAATTGTAAATAGTCATTCATTGTATTTACTTGAGGTATGGAATTTTTATCCAATTTTAAATTTTAAAAATGAAAGTAGTCGATACGTTGACTGCCCTCTTCAGTTGGTTTACCTACTTTGGTAAGTCTGTCAAAATCGGGTCGGCGAAAAAAAATTTTAAAGCGATTTAAAAGAAAACCATACAAAGAACATCCGCGAAGTTTTTTTGAGTGAAAGATATAAGTGTAAATAATTTATTCGCATGGATAGAACTTTTTTTACAAAAATAACACATTTTTTTACAAAATTAACACATTTCAAACACATGTTTCCTCTCCTATTTCAACTATAACTCCAAAATAGTGTTTTAGATAATGAATTTAAATCATGCCTAATCGCACTGTTTTTCTCTACACAATTTCTAAGTAACTTTTGTGTTTAATTCATTTTAAAAATGACGTACTCTCGCCATGTTCCACACGACTGCATGTTTTCAAAAATTATTTCTGGCTTAATGAAAAAAATTTATTATACCAAAAGTACACAAATAGAATCTAGAAGTATAAAAAATAATTATAGATCAATTAAAATTTTTTTCTGAAATATGACCGCAATCGTTTTCAGATGATCATTCATGAAATGACCCATCCAAGAATTTACTTACATGTAAAAAAAATTTTCCAATCTCTCGGGAATTTTTTTACATATTTCAAATTGTCTTAATTTCGTCTGGAGTTCAGGAAAACCCAGGGAAAATGTCAAAGAAATTTCGCTTAATTTTATTTATCAGGAAAAATCAAAATTTAGTCTAGGTGACTTGGGAATAAAGAAGTCGAACTTTTATTGTTCAAGGAAAGTAAAGGAACTTTTGTAAACGTCCATGTTACATGAAAAAAGAGCGGATCGTTGACTCGAAACATTATTTCCTTACGGAATCGGATCATCAGCTCGAAACAGTATTTCCTTACGAAGAAAATTATTCATCTTAATTTTAATAAAATTATTCAGCTTAGTTGAATATAAATAGATATACAATCATTTTAGATTCGGTTTTTGGGTAAGTCAGTATTTATATATTGTTTCATACTTCTTAAATTTCATACTTCTTATATTTTTTATTTATAGCGTGAATTTCCTGCAAATGTGACTAATATATCTATATAATAACTAATTAGGGGTTTCAACAACCAACAAATAGTTTTTAAATCTTCTTGTTCAATCTTGTTTTCAAACTTTCCAATTCTTATTGCATATTAATTCAATACAATAAAAAGAATCTTGGTGAGAACAAAGGAAAAAGTATTAATTAAAATCTGAATATAATTTTATTTTCCACCCTCGTGGCTCATACCAAGATATTACAGCTTTTGTAGTTTCATGAATGTGTACAGAACATAGTTATTATTCCGGAAGACTTGAAATTAATTATGACGTGCATATTTTACGTCTCTAAAGGAAAGAGATAGGGAATGCACGCTTTAACATATGACGAACTATGTATGTTGGTGCAGTCGTATGGATATTTATGTCTACTGCAACAACGGGCATATTTCTTCACAAATAGAAATAAAAAAGAATAGCTTAAATTTGTCATGGCCATAAAAATATTTCATTACTGTGTTTCTCTTTTAATTCGAAGAAATAAATTCTATATAATTTACGTGAATGCTACTTCAGTTTTCGTTTGTTTCGTTTAGACGTCGTAGAATTCACAATCTTAATAAATTCATCATATTAATGGAACTATTATTAATTACTACGTCAAAGGAATTACTTATTAATTGATTAAACAGTAATTTCTTTAAGAATGGACTTTTCTTGCAAACTGCATTTTAGTATAATTTCCCTGTGAAAGTTTTGAAGTGATTCAAATTAATTTATCGAAGTACTTCCTTATTTCTCCCCTTGATGAAACTATTATAAATCCCTCTTCATTAATTGAACATACGTGACTTTCTTAGACAAGGTTATTCAATTACAATGAGTGGCTCATGGAGTTCACTAGAGAGGTCGAGAACTACATCAGCTCAGAAAATATTGACAGGATCTTTTTTCTCATAAAACGCTATAAAATACATCGTACAGGATCCTATTATTGCCTATAAACTTATGATTACATAAAACTTTACAAAAGTGTAATGAAGTGAATGAACTATCCAGCAGATGTGGTTCCATTAGCTCGCTTAGTAAAAACTTGAAATTTTGCTTTTATAGGCATCTGTCTCAGTCTAAAAGAGTTTATAAAACCGGTGATAAATTTTCTAAATTACCGAAACTAAAAATATTACATTATTAGTATCACGAAATTATAAATAATAAGCAATATTATACGTAAAACACTGCATTACCAACTATTAAGATAGTAAACGAAAATACTAAAATTTATATTGAATTGAACACATTTTTTGGTCCTGATGCTTGATACGCTCCTCCTTGTTACAAATCAACGTTTTCTGGTCAACAGAATCAATTAAAAGTACGAACAAACTTAGAAAAATGCAACATCTATTTCCGAAATGCCAAATTTCCATTTTTTGGAAAACGTGCCCAATGAAATCAATCAGGGATTTCTAAATAATTAAAAATATCCCCTTTTCTTTGTGGGGAATGTTTGCTACGAGTCTCTTTGTTACAAATTCATGTCTGCTGGAGAGCAGGATCAATTAAAAATACCTGCAAAAGCAACAACGATTGCAAAAGTGCCGGATTTCCACTTTTTGGAAAAGGTGCCCAATGAAATCAGACAGGGTTTCCTCAATAATTAAAAATGTCCCCTTTTCTTTGTGGGGATGTTTGATACGCGTTTCCTCATTACAAATATTCTTTGTTGGTCGGCTGAATCATTTGAAAATGCCAGTAAACTTCGAAAAACGTAACAGCGATTGCAAAAATGCCAAATTTTCACTTCTTGGAAAAAGTCACCAACTAGGGTTTTCTCAATAATTAAAATCTCCCCTTTTTCTTTATGGGGGATGTTTGATACGCTCCTCCTCGTTAGAAAAAAAGGTTACTGGTCAGCAGCATTAATTAAAAATACTAATAAATTTATTTTAAAAAGCAACAGCAACGGCAAAAATGTCAAATTTCCATTTTTTGGAAAAAGTGGCCTGTGAAATAAAATCACGGCTTTCTCAATAATTAAAAACTTACCCCGCTCTTTGCTCCGGATCTTTGATACGCGTCTTCTTGTTACAAAAAAACGTTTTCTGGTGGTCAACATCAATTATAAATATCAGTAAACTTTAAAAAATAAACAACTATTGTCAATATGACAAATCACTACTTTCTGGTAAAAATTCCTTAAAAAATCAATGAGATCTTTTTCAATAATGAAAAATTTGTTATCGAAAGAGAGCAGAGATTATTTCACTAAAATATGTGCTGTAAATAAAAAAAAAAATTTATTTCAAGTCAAGTGGACAAATTTGCTAGCGTAGTGAAGAATCACTTTCGTTTTTCAAAAGTCAAATGAATGGAGGTTCGATAAAATCATTTTTATAGGTTTTTTTTGTGAAATTTATTGTTCATCAGAGGGGGAAATGGGATTGATGACGTGCCAATCACGTGGCCCTTGATTAATGGTATAGTGAATAATCAATAATTATCATAGAACTACTACAGATAGCTCAATCAATTTATCTGGAAAATTCATTTCTTTCCATAACTACGAAATAAAAATGAATTATTGCTTATTTAACTTGTTTTTACCTTAGACTTCTAAATCAGAACTAAATTCACTTTCAATAAAAAACGACAGTGGTTTCAAAACTATTGTGCGGGAATAAATAGACAAAATTAATCATCATTATCGTAAGAAAATTATTAATATCATTAAGACATTAGTCGATTTCAAATCTCGATTAGGAAACAAGAGAAAAACACATTTGTTTTCGAATATATTCTCTTGAAAATATCTTTTTCGATGAAATTCATCTGGGTAAGTATTCGATTTTCCACCCTTTCTCTGGAATTCGATAAATATATGCGAAAACCTCGAGGTAGAAGTCGATAAGCATGTTAGACAACGATTTCTGCAAATACCTTGACATGTTCAATTTAATAGAGACAGATTTGATCCCAAGGAATTCGATTCGATTCAGATTGATTTATCAAATTCCTCATTGCTTTTGGGGTGATAAACAGACTAGAAGCGAATTTCAATTTAACAAATAGTCTGTTAGCAGTATTGAATGTACGCAACACGTATTTAGATTCGATTTTCGAACAGTGGATAAATTATTTAGATTCAATTCCCTGAAGTACAATTTTCTCCATGTTCTAGAGGCTTGGAATTTGCTTATGTTCTCTATTATCTGTTGACTATCATTTATTTTTCTGAAGCTTAACTTGTAAAAACAATTTTAACTTTGGTAAAGTTACATGAAATGATGAAAATTTTAAAACTATTAACTTTTGAAATTGAAAAGTTTCCGTATATGTATTTCAGAGCAACAAAATGAAAAGTCTTCAAATTCAGACATATTATCTAGTATTAAATTGACTTTTTTGCGACCCTCCGTTAAATTCTACTCGTTGAGTTCGTGGCTTTGCGGTCAGGAAATGGTGAATACAGTTATTATCTCATCAATAAATTAGAATTCTAGATCGGAAACTTTTAAATTAAAAAGCATCGAAAAAAAGAAGCTTTTTTGTATTCGAGAGTGTACAAGTATTGTACATTTTAAAGTAATCTGTAAATTTTTAACTCATAGCATTAAATATTTTTAAAAAATGTTCAATGTTGAATAAAAAACCTTAAGTGAAACTTTAATATTAAAGTTTCATTCTCCTAATAATAGACGAAACAAGGATTTTTTAAAATTGAGTATCATACAAGAAATTCCTAAAAAATTCAAAATTTCAAGTTGAATGGGTTAATGATTGATTTTGTATTTTTGAAGTTAGCATATAGATAAAAAATTAAATAAAACGTTCGAGAAAATTAATTTAGTGATTCAAATCCTCATTTCGTTTAAGGATGAATTTCTTCTTGGGAGAAAAGACATTTTATCTAAAGTTCGGAAGAGTATTTTTCTCAGTTAAATCGTTCCATTCTTTCGCCAGTCAATCCCCTAGAATTAAATCTTTTGACCGAGGAATCTGCGAAACTCGTCGAAACTCTTCTTTTTCTCGGCTTACCACTCCTAGATGTCGCGCTCTTATTGACTTTAAGCTTACCGCTGGGACCTCCTTGGTAGATTTTCCTTCTCTCACTCTCTCAGCCTCTCTCTATACTTAATCTTTGTGTTGCTCTCCCAGACTTAATTTGTTGACACGCCTCCGTGTTGTTTGTCAAACATATAAATTGGCAAATTTACCAGTAAAGTTCGAAGGCAAGCACAAAGTTGTCTTATGAGTGCACAATTTTATTTCTCTTTTTTTATCAAAATCTGAAAAGAAGCCGGTAATTCAGATCCCCTAAATCATGAATGAATTTGACTATTATCAGAAATTATTTCCAGATTTGCCCATTTATAAATCACCAGCTATATATGAATATACATACAACTCGAGGGGTTTTTGATGATGGCTCAGATTAGTGGAACTGCTTATGTAATATAGATTCTTGAGTATAATTCATGTTTGATTACTTTTATCCATTATTTATTTAACTTTGAATTAAATATCAGAGGGGAAAAAATAGAAAATGTTTTTGTTCCACAGAAAATTTAAATTAATTGATTGTTACTCATTATTATGACAGTATCGATTCTACATAAATAAACTTAAAGCAGAAAAATCTTGTACAGTTAATTCTACATACAAAAAAAACTCTACATGGGGCAATTCTATAATATTCATTCAGGGTGTATAGGACTTTGAAAACCTGCTATTCACCTTGATTTTTTTATATCTTTGAGAACATGAAAATCACCTGGAATTTCGCAAAAAGAACTTGGAATTTTAACTATTTTTAATTCTTCCCTTACAAAAATTAATTTTATTGAAAAGTGGTGAAACAGTTTTAATTAGTAATAAGTATAGAGGAGTCACGTTAGACGTTAAAAATGAAAAACAAGGGAACCCGGCGGCGTTCCACCGATTTGAATGAAACCTTTTGCATTGTGTTGCTAAAGATGTGCAATGAGAATTTAAAAAAAAATTTTGTCGCCAATTGTTATTTATTTGTTTAAACAAAGATTTCTGTAAAATAGTCTTTTTGACGTTTATCTTGGAAAGGGTGCATCGAAAAGATAAAAAGCATTTTTTGGGGGTGTTTTTCTCGATTTAAGGGTGGTTTCATCCTTCATTTCAAGTCCAACTTATTTTATGTTATCTGCCAATGCCTTAAGGAATTTGTATGTCAAGTATTAATAATTTATTTTGAGTTTTTTAAAATTTTTTTTATAAATGTTTAAAAAATGGTCGCCATTTTGAATTTTTTCACCCTTAAATTTATAATTAGCAACCCCCAGATACATAAATACACTATTGTCGTGGCTTTAGGACTGCACTTTTTCAAGTTATTCAACTTTAAAGACTATTTTACGGAAATTTTTGTTCAAACAAATAAATAATAATTGGCGTCAAAATCTTTTTTTTAACTTTTCATTGCACATCTTTAGCAACACAATGCAAAAGGTTTCATTCAAATCGGTCGAACGCCGCCGGGTTCCCTAGTTTAAACCTAAGTTGACTCCTCTAGTAGAACAGTAATTTTACATACTGAATGCCTCAATATTGCTTCTTCGAAGAGATTTTTTTCTTAGGTAGAAAGACATATCATAGGAGACACAAAATTTATTATTATAAAATATACTAATAGTACTTTAAATCAAATAAAAAAATAATTGCAGTTTCATTAATAAATTTTGTTCTGTTTTTTTTTTTTGTTTCAGTTTATGCTTTGGGAGTTTAATTGACAAAATCGAGGTACTTACTATTGAATTCGACAGTCATAAAAATTTTGAATCCCACGACTTGAATCCGAAAATTTGACTTCTAAAAGTTTAAAATCAGTGCGGGAGTGAAAAATATCTGAATCAAAGAAACAGAATTTGTAATCAATTATTGATTTAAAATTCATTTACATTTTATTTAAACTGAATGATGGTTAAATTCTTCTAAATTTTATCATTTTTCCAATCATATATATTCAAAATTCTCATCATTTTTGCTGCATTGATTCAAATATTTTGTTTCGAACGCGTTTTTGGAGTTTTGTGAAGAGGACTTTTGAGATTTGGAAGGATTTCAATCAGGCATCATCCATTCCACATTCAGGTAAATTATTTTATAATTTGGATTGAAAGGGAAAATTGACATTCTATTATTTCCATTTCATATAATTTAGAAAAAGCTTAATTATCTTTACAGGACTGAAGGGCAGGAAAGATGATGTAGAGAAACGGGGTTCCTGCATATTCCCAGGTGGCTGAGAAGAGGCTATGGCTACCGTCGCTCCGACGTGGGAATTTGCGACGGTGAGTGAGTTTTTTTTACAAACAACATAGTGGCACCACTGTTCTAAATTAATATTTAAACCAGTGTATATTCACCATATTTTCAAATGATGTTTATGCTTTTCTTGGATTTACGTGTTTTTCTAGTTTTCATCAGTCTTTTAAATTGTGTTCCTCTCTCATTAAAAAAACCATGTAATCGAAGAAAACTTGTGTCTCATACTAATATGTAAATTACTAAACTTTAAAAAACGTTGTAATGAACTAAGAAAATTAGATCACGTATCAAAGGATTCTAAACTATCATGTTTTGCTGATAATTGCTTATATTTACTCTGTTAATAAATTAAATATTTTTTAAAATGTTAATAATTTTGCTATCAATACGATGAATCCTTTGATACGATGAAAAAACGTTGATAATTTCTACTAAACAACGGAAAAACTAATTTATTTTTCATTATAATTTAATTTATATAGAATATAGAAATAGAAATTTTCTGGATAGACTGTAGAGCTTTTAAATAGTATATATTTCATTTTGTCAAGAGACTTGCAATGGAAGATTTGCATATAATTCTACAATCAGTGCCACATAAGATATTGTTTACACATTAGTCGAATAGTAAATAATAATTATGTGGCAAATTATGAATTGGCAAATCCATGTTGTATTGTCTGCCAGATAGGTTTTAGTTTTTTGGGAACTTACGAATCATTCAATTTTTTATTTTTCTCTAAATATTGGCATTTCTATGGGATAAATATTATTTGGTAAGATAGTTCTTTTGTCTATAGATTTACAATGGAAGATTTATGATTCTACAATCACTGTGGAACAAATTATTTTTCATACATTAGTAGAATGATGATTAATAATTGCATGTCAAATTGTGAATTGGCAACTTCATATTGTATTACCTGAAAACCAACTTACGTCTCTGGTAAATTATCATATTTGGAAAACTCAAGAATTTTTATTTTCCTCTAAATATTAGAGTTTATGTGGAATAAACACTATTTGTTAAAGATATGTTAGTTCTTTTGTCCGGGGGTTTACAATGGAAGGTTTGCATATGATTCTACAATCACTGACATATGCTATTTTTCATACATTAGTAGAATGGTAATTAATAATTGTATGGCATATTGTGAATTGCCAAATCTATATTGTGAGGCCTGAAGATTTGAACTCTCATCTCTGGTGAGATATGTCATCCTTTTTTTGGCACTTAAGAATCATTCAAATTTTAAATATCTAATGTTGGTTTTAAACTGTTCAATTCAGAAAGCTTATTTATTACACTTGCGACTTGAAATTAATATTGCTTGAAATATAAAAAAATTCATTATTTTTATAACATATAACATGACCTTTTAATTTTTATAGACCGTTAGCGAAATTACTATTCACTAATCTCGAACAAGACTTTTTTTCAGCTGCGCGGTATGTGAGAGAACCGTGGAGTGTGTGTGTGTGTTGGTGAGGATTGAATTTAATAGATATTTTTATAGCTATAGGTACGGGGACAGGTATCATATTCCTTGGTGTGAATGATTGTATTATTAGGACTGGGGTAAAGTATATGTTAATTGCGTGCGTTGAATATTTTACCCCAAATTATTATCAGAAGTGCAGTACGATCGGTAATAGCACATCTGATAGTAAACAGCTTTGTATTATATTGCTTCAAATTACTTTAAATGATTTTATAGTAATTTCTAAACTATTCTCGTCACTATGTTGTTTGACCAATTTTTTTTACATCATTTGGTTTATTCTGTTTTGTATTGTTTGTTTATAAACTTTTATTCTTCTAATGTGCATTTTTGTACAGTGTTTTCACCTTTTTTTTTATCTTGTTTTTCTGTTTCAGATTATGTATTTGTAAAGGCATATGTTTCATTTTATGTATAAGTTTTAAAGACAGTGGCCAGGGTTGCGAAGTGACGCGTCACTCGAAGTTTTCTATGTAAATTACCTAAATGAAGTAATTTACGTAGAAAACTGTAGAAAACTAGTAAATTACATGTCAAAGATGGCAGTTGTCTGTTTTGAACACATAACCTCACTTTAGTACCTTTTATTAGGTGCGCAAAAAAGTTCTGAGCTTTTTTTTACAAAATTAAACATTTATTAAAAAGCAAACAAGAAGATATT
>JBAGKK010394222.1:0-18353 GCA_037177015.1 Euceroptres primus
CGACATTTGACAAAAACGGGGGGGAGGTCAAATTTTACACAAATCTAATACCTTCTCATATGATGAGAATGTAATAATTTAAAACAACAATTCTTTTTACAAACTTAAGAGAACTATAACAATTAAATCAAATAATCAATATCTTACAAAACGTTAAGCCCCGCAAGTTAATAGTGGGTTCACTGCGACACATTCGACTATCAATCATCCTGAATTAAAAAAAAAAAATTATAACTCCACGTACAGAAATATTATTCGTACTTTGAAAACACGAGGAACATACTGAACTCCACAAGTGTCCCATTTTGGTTAGTTATCTACTGATAACTTATCATATTTGTCAGCATAAATCCATGTTATGCGTTTGAAACTCAGGTAATGTCAAACTTAATTCAACCTTCAATAAATTTAACTTTCTCCAAAAGAAACTGCTCCAAAAATTTTGGTAAATGATTATTCAATAATTTTGTTGAAAATTAATTAAATATTTGAAAATGATTTGGTGCTCTAAAGGCAAAATGTGGATTATAGCCGATTGATCTCCTAAAAAACATTCAGCTGCGAATTGTGTCCAACAAAAAAAGAAAAAGCAAAATGAGCAAATATTTTCGCAGTTGTCGCTCCTAATAAATTAATTTTACCTGGAGACAGAGGAGGAGCATCTGTAGTGGTATTCATGCCTGCTGTGAGAGATTCGGATGATGGGAGTTTGGATAACGAAGCAGGATGAGCTTGCACGCTACCTCGTCTGGAGTGTCGATCATCTGCTGGTGCTACACGTTCATTAAAGAATTATCTTCCTAGACACACGAAGGCTGCTGTGTTTTGGTACGAGGAGTATCGTTGCATAAGTGTTATAAAATTGTTTTTCTACAATCGTTATGCAAAAAGAGCAATAAATCTCCTTGCAAAATAAAATCCAAAAATACGCTTCTAAATAGGCATTAACGAATAAGAAAAAAATAGGCCGTTTTCAATACATTCTTTCGTGATAAGAACCTTATTAAAATCACATTACCACAGTCATTTATCTTGCCTTTGATCGTGATAATCCCAAAATAGTCCATTAGGAATGACTAATTAGAAACAGGGATTTAAATTGCTGCTTCAAGGTTAAATTTATGTTGCTTCTAATGTTGTGAAAGTAATTTCTAAACTTCAAAAGTCATTATGTTTTACGTAAAGTGTAGGACTGTACATTTCACATTTTGTAGAAATAAAATTTAAAAAACAAGGACAAAAGTATGAGAATTAGTAAGCATTTTCATGCTTGATAATTGCAGTGACACTGCAATTATTGTCCGTTCATGCTATTAACTTTTAAAAGTTCAAGTATGAATTTTTAAAGCTTAAAGTTACAGCAGGTAGAGTTGCAAGCAGTTTTGTAAGAATATGGATTACTTACCACTGCTGAGTGACCGAGTAACATTTGGTGGGGTCATTGTTTTAAATGACTCGGTGGAAGTACCAACAGGTGCAGAATGCAGATCCGATTGCGATCGCCGATCTCCACCGGGTACCATGATTGGTGGAGAATTCATTGTCCCTTAGAATAAAAAATAACAAAGACACTAATAATTATTTTTTGCGAAGTATAGAAAAATTTAAAGTTGTTATGATGTAAAATTACATGATATATGCCAATGAGGACATAAGAAAATTGCACAGAGTATAATACAACAAAAATTACTGCATTGCCCATTGCCCTAGTGTGAAAACGAATTTTCTTTCTTTATAGTATCAATTTCATAAGTAAATCCATTTAATGGAAAAAAAAGATAATACAATAATAAAATGGAGCCTTGAATATAATAAGAGTCAAAGCAGCCAATAGATACTAACAGAACTGCTTATAAAGTTTCACGACGTCTTAATTGATTTTAATTCCCAGCAGTTTATATTCCATTAGTGTGAGATCAAGAATTGTGTTAGTGTATCTCATTTGACCAATTTTAGACTGAGCCATATATTGTTAGTTAAAATACCTATCTTTATATCAGATGCAAAATAGTACCATAACAAGTTTTAAATCTATCTGAAGAAGTGAGACATCTCACCGTTGAGTTTTTTGTACTCATTTTCACTCCTTGAGGCAATCATTAAATATTCAACAAGAATCAATAATAAGAGCAAAGTTTACTTCCAATTTTATTGAACATTGATTTTTTTCGGAGCAGTCCTCAGAAAAGGGAAAATTGTAAAAGATAATCAAACATAAAGGGTGAATAATTGTTTTGAAAAAACTGCATTGCAGTATTGATATACCTTTTTTATTTTTATGTAGAATTCCACACAGATTTATTCACCGCACTATTAAAGTAGATCCATCCAGTTCGAGAGGCAGAGGGATTTCTCGGCAAAACTCTGTTAAACGTGAAAATGCAGATGTCACGAAATAACTACTCGTACATGTTAATTAGAACTAATTAGAGCATCAGATGAAAAAGTACGATAGCTGAGTCAGGTAGAGAAAAAAAAAACACTTTTCCGATTCGCCGCACAGGATTTAATTTTCACGAGACTTGCGCAAATGTAAAATTTGTTTTCCTAGTTTCTTAAAAACCTTGGAGAATGTTAATTGTCGGTATTTGAATTTCAGGACGTGCCGAAAACACGGAAGACCATGCTGTTGGAATTCTTTACGTTCTCTACAGTGTGGTTACGCATTTTTATCGCCCTTTGTGCGCGAGCGCGTTAGACGAACAGCGAGTTCCGACGTTCGATTGATCATTTTGCTGCATCGTACTGATCGTACCAGATCGTACTTTTCACGACAAGAGCAACTTTTCGCCATAGGGAAAATTCCACGTCAAGAGGATAAAATATGACAGCAGAAAACAGGTCACAGAGTGACAGGAACATCAATAATGGAGTACTTTATCAAAAGATGCTGCACATTTTCATGTGTTTATCTTTTTAAAGTTACTTTGCGATTGGTGTTACGTGTTACGGTCATTTAGTGACCCGGATGAGACAGATGAGCAGATGTGCTTAATGACATGCGTTCTAACCTGAAAAAGATTGTTGTCACAATTTTTGTTTTTCTTTACAAAGTAGAAGTATCTTTTCAAAAGAAGGCTTTTGTAGATGTGCCACCCTTTGAGATGATCAGCATTACACGTGTCACTTGTTTATAAATAATTCGCAAAATAAATGCGTCAAATTAGAGGTTATGAAACCTGTTTTCTGAGTACAAGTTTCGCGTAGCCGCACATTTAGAAAGCTAGGTTTTTTAAAAAGGGGAAAAAAAACGGATATGCTTACGATATACAGAAAAATATGTAATTAAAAACATTACTGAAGACGATGACGTTTTGATGACATATGACACAAACACGAGCACGCACAGTTTTTTAGCTGACAGACACTGACTGACTGACAACCACTGTCATCTCGAAAAGATCAAAATCGAGACAAAATGGCGGGTTTTTCAAAAAAATTCCATATTCCATCAATTTTAAGTACAATCAAGTATAATTATCTATAAATAATCCATATAATTTAGAAATACAGTCAGACCTCCACCATTTCATAATTTTGGGAGGAGTTATGAAATGATGGAGGTAGCTCCAAGGGGAAATTGGAAGTTGCGTAGTAGGCATTTGCGCATACACGTATGTATACATGTGTGGGTTAAACTATCTGCGCAAACGCCGTCTCGAGAGTAGGGGTAAACGATCGAGACAAGTTGCGGGGAATATGAAATAGTGGAGGTCTTAATGTAAACAAAATCTGTTTTGAAATTTATGGGTGGATATCCCTGCTGGCTAATATGGCTGCCAAGAACGACGATGAGCGGTAAATTTGAAATCAACCAGCGGTGATCACAGGTTCCCCTTTAAGTGTTGGGATCGATTGCTGCAGACGGTCATTAAAATGACCTCCTGAAAGATGGTTGGTAGCAAAACGAAGAACACAAATTCGGCACACAACAAAAGTTTTATTAAAATTTAATGGGTTAAATTGTCGCACAGAGTCGCACACTGAACAATAATCCTTATGTACGATTTCCGACGACCGATGATCTCTTGACCTCGCGAGATTCTAACTCAACACAAAATGATTCTAAGGATTCTAACACAAAATGATTTTACTGATTTTAACAACACAAATGATTTTAGGGATTCTCAATTCTAAGGAACAACTAGAGGGTTCAAATGCCGAATTGTATCTGCCTTCAAAGTTGTTGGATCATGAAAGTGGCAATTTCGCTCGCTATTCGCTTGAGCTTCGCGGACCCGTTAAGTTGGGGGGGTGGTGAGTCAGCGACCTGACCAATCGCCTTCGCCAGAAGTAGCCCCTCTAGGTTTTTCCGCAGCCCTATCGCGCAGCACTCTTGCGCTGTGGGTCACGCCCTATTCCTCTGCACGGAGACAAACTTGTTTTCCTCTGCACCGTTGAGTGAACACCGTTGAGTTTCACTCAACGTCTGCACTGCCTAATTCTGGGAATACTCGTGGCGCTTGAAACAGGTCCCTATTTTTTTATGCATCCTGTTGAGTCCGAACGACGAAGTTCAGTCTCTCAAGGGGATAAGCTAAACACTAAACGACTAAACACATGTGCTGGACAGATTTATGTTCTATCGTAAATGTCAAGTTGGAGTGAGACTCCGGAAAAAGCTATTGAATTTGGATTTGAAGCCGTGACAAAAACAAGACTTTGGGAATTACTTTATGGATTTTGAGGGTGGTCTGTTTTGAGCGTCTCGAGTTTACAATTTCCAAATGATTGGACCTGTACGTGACTTGTTTGCATTCTAACGATTTCATATACTCTTATATTTTTCCTAAATGTAAGGAACCTTAAAATTATATTTATCTTCCTTTCCGATTTGTGAGTGAAAATTAAAACTACTATATTTGATATTTATGTACATTTGAATACAGTCGAACCTCCACCATGTAATAATTTCGCGGGGAGTTATTACTTGATGGAGGTAGCTCGGAGAGGAAATTGGAAGTTGCGCAGCAGGCATTTGCGCACACACGTATGTATCCATGTGTAGGTGTAAACTATGTATAGGTTATGTGTATAGGGATTATTCACATATTACGTGACGCGATTTTCTTTTATTTATGTAGTTGTGTTCTTCTCAATTTCACGGTAATTTTATTCTTATCTTTATTGAAAAAAGAGAAAATCGCGTCACGTAATATGTGAACGATCCCATACGTGAGAAACCATCTGCGCAAGCGTCAACTACTATGATCTACTATTAACAGCTAATGGTGGTGGCAGCAGATGAGGGGAATATGACATGGTGGAAGTTTACATGGTGGAGGTCCGACTGTATCGCTTGGTATTGCTTAATTGCTCAAAATTCTAACATGTAAACTGCTAGTATGCTAAAATGCAGCCCGTGGGACTTCGCCCTTACTATTTTGCTGTGAAATTATTTTTAATATGTATTTAATTTTTACAAGTTTTAAAAATTTTTAACGTCGGTTAGTAACGCTGAAAAACATTACAGTCGGACCTCCACCATGACATAATTTCGGGGGGAGTTATTACTTGATGGAGGTAGTCCGGAGGGGAAATTGGCAGTTGCGCAGTAGGCATTTACGCACACATGTATGTCTCCATGTGTGGGTGTAAATTATCTGCGCAAACGCCTTCTCGAGAGTAGGGGCAAACGATCGAGACTAGAAGCGGGGAATATGACATGGTGGAAGTTTACATGGTGGTGGTCCGACTGTACTATTATAGTGGATACCCTGCTTACTATTTGCAGCCGCCTTCAATCCAATCATTTCTGATGTATCACGCCGATGCGTGACAGTTCTGTTGAATAAAAGGATTTATTAAAGTTTTTTTTACAATAATAATCCATAAAACCTTCTGACTAAAATGGTAAGCTTCTCCAGAATTTACTAGTGTGTTGTTTACTCTATTTTTATTTCTATTACAGAATTATTGCAGTGTCATTTCGATTTGGCACCAATTGATAAAAATTGCTCTTTCTGCAAATTATCTCTAATTTATATTAAATAAATGATCATATTTCGCAGTTTTAAACTATTTTTTAATTAACTTTTGAATTTCCGG
This sequence comes from Euceroptres primus, assembly GCA_037177015.1. NCBI lineage: Eukaryota > Metazoa > Arthropoda > Insecta > Hymenoptera > Figitidae > Euceroptres > Euceroptres primus. The sequence continues at coordinate 6,049 of JBAGKK010394222.1, forward strand.
TACTTAAGACACTTCTTAACGGAAATGTAACCCGTGCAACCAAAACTGTTTTTAGGTTAGGTTTCCCTCAATAATTTGAAACTGCTTTTTAATTACCTTGATTTTCACTGCCTTATTTTAATATTAAATATTTTATTTTTACAAATCAACTGTATTGTTGATGTATTCGTAAAATCGAAACTATTCATTACACATTTTTTGAAAGGTAAAAAGAGAAAAATGTTAAAAGTTTTAGGAAAGAGATTCTCCTAACATACATCAAATAAACTATTTTTCTTCAGTTCCGAAACCAGTACGACAGTGACGTTACGGTATGGAGTCCACAAGGTCGATTGCATCAGGTGGAATATGCAATGGAAGCCGTCAAGTTAGGTTCAGCGACCGTGGGTCTAAAGAACAAGACACATGCCGTTCTTATTGCTCTCAAGAGAGCATCGTCTGAACTGTCCGCCCATCAAAAGAAAATAATTCCTATTGATAAGCACATGGGAATTACAATTGCTGGACTTACTGCCGACGCTAGAATGTTAAGGTTTGTCTTTTTAATTTAAAAAAAATGTGTAAACTTTCAAACATAATTTGTAAATAAGAAATTCTACTAATTATTAAATGAATTGCAGCCGGTACATGAGGACAGAATGTTTGAATTACAAGTATTCTCACGATGATATACTACCCGTCAGTCGTTTAATAACGGCCCTTGGAAACAAAATGCAAACCTGTACTCAGCGTTACGATAGAAGACCTTATGGAGTTGGTCTTCTCGTTGCTGGATACGATGTAAATTTTAAATTCGATTAATTCATCCTTTTTTTGATAGATTTAGATTTTAGATAATAATGTTTTTATCCATTTTTAGGATCAAGGTCCACACATTTACCAAACGTGTCCATCAGCCAATTACTTCGACTGCAAAGCGATGGCAGTTGGCTCTCGTTCTCAAAGTGCTCGAACATACTTAGAAAAACATCTAACCGAATTTCCTAGCAGTGATCTTGATGAACTTGTAAAGCACGGTTTGAGAGCCTTACGTGATACGTTGCCCAACGAAGTTGATTTATCCGTCAAGGTACTTCTTTCTCTCTGAACTGATCTTTTATAAAATAATAAAAGTAATAAAAGTTACTTATTTAATTAAAACTCATCCTCAATTTTAGAACGTTTCGATTTCAATCGTCGGAAAGGGAACAGAATTCACAATTCTCGACGAATCAGCGACGTCAGTTTATCTTTCCGAGATTGAGGGAGATGAAAATCGAGGAAGACCAACCGAACCAGCAGTAGCGGATGACGACAAACCACCACAGGATCCACCAGCGGATCAAGGTCCTCAGGATCCCAGAGTTTCCGTCGCCATGGATACCGAATAAGTGGTTACGTATTTTAAAATCTGTCCTTTTTTCATTTCATAATAAAAAAGAAATGTCTACGTTTTCTGAAGGTTTTTTTCTTAACTACTCTACATAAATACAAAACAGATCTTGCAAGCTGTTTTCTTTTTTATTTGGTCATGACTCCGATTAAAAATCGTATTTCTTTCCAGAAAATTTTATCATTGAATTTAATTCACATTTGCACTAGATTTATTTACAGCTGGGAATATATCAAGGCACCTTGCTTTCCTCTAGATTCTGCTTCTTCCTCTCCTTCAGAATATTCGTTAAGAAGAACTCGCCTGCTTTATAGGAAGAACGAACCAAAGGTCCACTAGCTGTGTAAAGAAATCCCAGTTCATTTCCCACGTTTTCCCAGGCTTTGTATTTCTCTGGAGTGACGTACTCGATGACTTTCAAGTGTCTTTTGGTGGGTTGCATGTACTGACCCAAGGTCACAGCATCAACGCCAGCTGTTCTCAGATCCTTCAACGTTTGTTCAACTTCCTGGTCCGTTTCTGCCAATCCTAACATTATCGACGACTTCGTTATCAGATCTGGATTTTCTTTCTTTGCGCCTTCCAGGACAGAGAGTGACTGCCTGAAAAAAAAAAGACAGTTTATTAATGTTAAGTCAGAGCATTTTGAAATGTGACTAAAGTAAGAATCAAATTTACTTGTATCGTGCGCGTCTATCACGAACAAAAGGCGTGAGGCGTTCCACAGTTTCGATGTTGTGTGCGAATACGTCGAGTTTCGAATTCACCACTGTTGCCACGCATTCCTGGTCTCCTCTGAAGTCGGGGACCAAACATTCGACTAGGATATTGCTTCTAAAAATACGAAACAGAGTTTTCTACTGGGGCAACAATTTTTACCAGGATTCTCACCTTTTCTTTAGTTCTCGAACGGTACTTGCGATGTGATGTGCTCCTCCATCTTCCAAATCTGAAGGTAATACGATGAATTTATTATCTATTAAATAACAGGGTTGCTACAGGTTAGCGAATTCTAGAAAGTCAGGGAATTAAAAAATGGTCAGGTAAAACCTTTAAAGAGTTAGGGATTTTTTTTTGATTCAACAAATTATAATATCCATAGTTATAATTATAATGGTCCCCGCCCCTGAGCGTTCCGCGACGGCGCCATAGCTCGAGCAGTCAAGGCCGCCAGAAGTTGTTTACATCGCGACTCTCTGCGCATTTACTTTTGTACGTTCAGAGACTATATACGCGGTCCTGAGTGCTGAGATAAAAGTGCTCGCTCGGCGCTTTAAATCCGGTTCAAACTGGATTTTAATAGCATTGAATTTAAAGCCGTCTACCCCCGAGCTCGGCCCGAAATCCAGCGATCAGTGTATAATATTAGAAAATCAGGGATCACAGTCAATCCCCTATTCCCCCTTGCCCGTATTATTCTCCAAATTTCCTAAAATCACTTTTTTAGAGTTTCATTCCTTTTTCCCTTTTTATATTCAAAGCTCCGAACAATTTTTAAAAATTATGAGTTATGAGACATAAAAACTTTTCACATTCAAAAACTGGGTTCTCCTACAATAATCTTATAAAATAATATCCTAAAATTCATCAATATTCTACAATCTTCAACATATACTAGACTCTTCCAGAATCTTCTAAAATTTTCTAAATATTTCCGTAACCTTCTAGAATTATCTACAGAATCTTTTAGAATCCTTTAAAAAGTGTAAAAAAGATGACCGAAATTCTCTCAAATTCTTTAGAATCTTCAAAACTTATCTGAAATCTGTAAAAATTCTCCAAAATATTCTAGACTGTTTTAAAATCTGCAATCGTTTCGATTCTTTTGGATTCTTCCATAATCTTTTAGAACCTTCTACGTTCTTCTTTAATAATCTTGTACAATCTTAAAGAATTCTTAATAGAATCTTAAAGAATTCTTATAAATTCTTTAATATTCTACAAAATATACTAGAATGTTCCAGAATCTTCTAAAATCGTCTAAAATCTTTCATGATCTTTTAAAACTTCTAGAATCATCAAGAATATTCTAAAATGTACCCGAAGTTTTTAACGTTCAAATGAACGAACTTTTTTTCTTAACTCAAATTTATCTTGAAGTATCGTTCAATCTACAAAATAAAGAGAAATTTTTTAAACTTCTTTATCATTACATTAGTTTCTACATTAATATACCAATATTTTAGAAAAAATTTGAATTTAAAATAAAATCAAAAATTTCGCTGATTTGAACGTTCAGAACTTCAAGCACATTATTCTGAACTGCATTAGAATTTCTAGAATTCTGCACAATCCTTTAGCACACTCTCAAGTCTTACAAAAGATTCTAATAATTTTGAAGAATCTTCTAGCCTGTTTTCAGAATCTTCCTAAAATTCTGTAGACTTTTTGAATGTACAAAAAAAAGTCTGAACGAGACTAGAAGATTTTAGAACTTTTTGGAAGATTTTGGAAGCATCGGGAAGCCTCAGGAGATTCTAAAACACTCAAATATCTAGATTGTAGAGAATTTTTTGGGATTTCAAGAGATTTAATGAATCTACAAGTTTATGGAAAATTAAAAATATTCTAAAAGATTTTAAAAGTTTGTTGAAAAGTCCAGAAGTCATGAAGGATTTTAGAAAATTCTAGAGCATTCCAAACATTCTGAAAGTTTAGATATTTGAGGAGTGTTTTTTTAGACTGTAGATAGGAATCTAAGATTGTTTGAGCATTTTTAAAAATTCTGGACAATTGCAGCTTCCTTCGTATTTATAAAAGAAAAAGAATTCCCCCTTTTTTTAAATCCCCTTTTTCAAAAAAGAAATCCTCTATTTTCCCTAAAATTAAACAATTGAACCACTGGGATGCCTCTATTATATGTATAATAATTATTATTATAACGGTAAGAAAAAATAAAAAATTGGTCAGGGGAAAGTCAGGGAATTTTGAAATTTGGATTTTGTAGCAACCTCATATAAATATAAAACGAATAACTTACCATCCCGATCAACGGAAGTCAGAACGACGTAATCAAGACCCCAATCTGTTATTGCTGTGGCCGTATTTTTTGGTTCATTTGGATCCAGAGGTGGAGGTATTTTTGCTGTTTTTACAGAGCAGAATCGACATCCTCGAGTGCAGGTGTCTCCCATTAACTGAAATCGAATTGAGTTTTATTTTAATCAGAATTTATTTTTTTACAAAAAGTAAATCGATATTTAGAAAATTTAGAGTCTCTTGACTAATATATAGATTTAGTAGCGTTGAGACAGAGTTCAAAGGTTATCAGCATTCATTCCATTACGAGTAAAGTGTAGATAATAGATAAGTTTTTACCATAATGGTTGCAGTCGCTGTACCATGTTTTCCTCCGCCCCAACATTCTCCAATATTTGGACATCTAGCTTCTTCGCAAACTGTGCTCAATTTCAATTCTCGTAATTGAGATTTTATGCGACTGAAATTCTCTCCCATTGGTATTTCTCTTTTTAGCCATGGTGGTAGTTTTAGCCTCGAATTATCCCCTTGCTCCAATCTTAATTTTCCTTCATACTTTATAACTGGCTCGTCTGATAAAAAATTTTCTAATTGGGGTCCATTCGATAATTTTTCAGAAAAATCTTCCTTAATCGTTTTGGAGCAATTCACACACTAAAATAAACAAAAAACACACGAGTATAGTAATTCTATATCATTGTCACAAATCGCAGCCTGTTATTTTTCATAAAAAAAAGCAAAATAAGAATTTAAAAAATGAAAGTTGAAAATTTTGATGAATATAAAGTTATGAACGTTCAAATGAATAATTTTTTTTTCTTAAACTCAAATTTATTTTTAAATATTGTTCCAACTACAAAATAAAGAAAACCATCATGAACATTTTTATCATGACATTAGTTTCTTCATTAATAAACCAATATTTTAAAACAAATTTGAGTTTAGAATAAATCAAATAAAAATTTCGTTCATTTGAACGTTCAGAACTTCAAGCACAAAATTTTCTTTAGTGTTGAAATTTCAAATTGACATTGTATATTTAATATTTTAAGACCTTCAGGTAAACTTAATCTTACAAAATCGCAAATTTTTACCTTAGTCATATTATTTAGTTAAATAAGCTACTTTCAGAAATAATAAATGTCTATACTTACTCCAGTTTGAAAATTGAAAGTTCCTTTATGTTTCAAGCAAGTGATCCGAGCCGTTCGCAACATCTTCAAGTAATATTCTTCCAATAAAAGGAAAAATGTTAAACACTATTTACAGCATCAAAAGGGAAAATAAATTACGCTTCATGATTTGTAAGCAAATAACCTTGAAAACATGGTGACATAACCTGAAATATTTTACAAAATTGCGCCCCCTTCTGTCCATTTTAAATGCGCATGCACAAAAATCAGCTGTTTTACGTTATACGTCACATGTGTTTGTTGTGCTTCTGATTCTAAGCCTTCTGAGCTTATAAATTTGATGATTTGATCCTCACCTTACAAATTCACGAAGGAAATGAATTGTGCATTTTATAGACTCTTGACGAGAACGCACAGTATTTCTAATATGTGATGACTTCGTCCGAAATTTTGGTATCTCTCTGTGTTATTCGAATCGAAATCAGTGATCCCGATTCTGAGGAGAGTGTTGGTAAGTTTTTTTTATTATATTATTACTTTATCTCTACGTTTTGTTACATTCTAAATAATTTTGAGGTTATCTTAAGAATTTAGGTTTATTTCTATTATCTTTCTAGGGAATATGCTTTAAAAATGGAAAATTGTTGTCTTTGATGGTTTGTGATCAAATTTACAAGGCATTTTTACGTCAGGTTAGAGATGATTAGTTATATTTTTATACTTTCTTTCAGGTGCGATGGCTGTAAGAAAAATGAGAGGCTGCAGAGAGCCTAGAGATATTACAATAGAAAATTACTCTAGTGCTGAAGAAGGGCCAATGCCTCTGTTGCCACAAAGCTCAAATAAATCTCATCCTGCCTCCAGAGTCAATTCGGAGGAATCGTCCTCTTTGATTTCACAGAATCCTTCAGAAGGCGCCACATCCTGCAATGTTGCTGATCAAATAAACTTTTTCTCTGGGAATCCATTTGTTGAAGTCACCAAGGGAATTTTGCATCTATTTAAAGAAGAGTAAGTGTCTAATAAATGACATTCAGGATTTTCTGATATTAATTATTGTAATCATCTGTTAATTAATATAAATTGTTACAGTGAATTGACTGATGTGCAATGTGCGGCAACTCGAAGCAACACAATTTGCATGCTCTCAGTTCCAGCGACGATGACATGTCACGATGTCCTAACATTCACAGCTGCTTGCCATCAAAATATCCAACACTTCCGGATTTTAAGAGACGAAAATCCTGATCAGTACATGGCTTTAATTACCTTCCGGAATTCCGTGAGTGTTTAGCATTAATCGGACAAAAGTATTTTTTATTTATTTCCAGCGAATCACTTTTTTCACTTCTGGTCACTTTTTTTTAGAAAAGGTGACGTTTAATTACTTTTTCTGAATTTGGTTACTTCTTCCACCTTCAAAAAAATTTCAGTCACCTTTCTCACTTTTTAAGTTGAAAGTAGAAATATATATATTTTTTTAATATTGTTCTCCGATGAAACTTATATTGCCATGCTGAAAGGTGAGTTTGTCACATTCTAAAAGCTTATAATTCGAAAATCTTCCAAAATCTATAAAAGACTCACGAAATTTCTTAAAATCCTACAGAAACTTTAAAACTTATTTGAAGTCTGTTAAAATTCGTCAGAAAATTCTACGCTATCCTTTTATAGTCTTCCAGAATCCTCCGGACACTTTCAAGATTCTCCAAATTCTTCTCAAATTTTCCATAATTTTCATACATTTTTGCAAATCTGTCAAGATTCTCTAGAATTTCAGACTCATCCATAGTCTTCCAGACACTCTCAGAGTTTTTTTTTATCTTCAAACATTTTTTCACCACCTATTTAAATTTTTTTTAAATATTAGGAACTGTACCAGAATCTTATTAATTCCTCTAAAATATTCTGAACTCTTCCATATTCTTCTAGAATCTTCTAAATATTGACAAAATTCTCCAGAATCTTTTAGAATCCTCGAAAATCTACAAATACTCATTTTCTCAAATCTTTTAGTATCTTCCAAATTTATCTGAAATCTCTATAAATTCTCCAAAATATTAGACACTGTTCCAGAATCTTCTGTAATCATCAAGATTCTTCCATAATCTTTTAGAATCTTCTGCGTTTTCATTTAATAATCTTATAAAATCTTAAAATCTAAAATTCTACAAATATCCTAAAATTCTACAAAATATATTACATTATTCCAGAATCTTCTAGAATCCTCAAAAATATTCTGAACTTTAGAATTTCTAAAATTCTGCAGAATCATTTAGAACCCTCTAAAATTTACAAAAGACTCTCATAATCTTGAAGAATCTTCTGGACCGTTTTCAGAATCTTCCAAAAATTCTCTAGACTTTTTGAGTCCTCAAAATAAATCTGGAAAACCCTAGAAGATTTTAGAAGTTTATAGCAGAATTCAAAAGATTTTTGAAGATTCTAAACGATTGTGAAACAATATAGAATATTTTTGACAATTATAATAATAGATTTTGGGATGTTTTTGTAAGATGTAGATTTTAGAAGAGTCTGGAAAAGTCTGGATTCTTCCATAATCTTTCAGAATCTTCCGAAATCTACAAAAGACTCCCAAAATCTCCCAAATCTCCAGAATCTTTAAAAAAATTTCTAAAATCTATTTAAATTTTCTAAAATATTATACATTGTTCCAGAATCTTCTAAAATCTTCTGAACTCTTCCATAACCTTCTAGAATCTTCTAGATGTTTCCAGAATTCTCCTTAATCTTTTATAATCCTCCAGAATGTACAAAAGACTCTCGAAATTTTCTCAAATTCTTTAGAATCGTCAAAACTGATCTGAAATCTGTAGAAATTCTCTCAAACATTTGAGACTGTTCCAGAATCTTCTACAATCATTAAGATTCTTCTTAATTCTTATGTAATCTTTTACAGTTTCTTGGGCCCCCCTACAATAATCTTATAAAATCTTAAAGAATATTCTAAAATTCTTTAATATTCTACAAAGTATGCTAGAGTGATCCAGAATCTTCTAGAATCCTCAAGAATATTCTGAACTTAAGAATTTCTAAAATTCTGCAGAATCATTTAGAACCCTCTAAAATCTATAAAAGTTTCTCATAATCTTGAAGAATCTTCTGGACGGTTTCAGAATTTTCCCAAAATTCTCTAGACTTTTTGAGTCTTCAAACAAAATCTGGTAGAGACTAGAAGATTTTAGAAGTTTATGGCAGAATTCAAAAGATTTTTGAGAATTTTAAAAGATTCTAAAACAGAATAAAATATTTTTGAAAATTATAATAAATTTTGGGGTGTATTTGAAAATTTTAGAAGATTTTATAAGATTCTGAAAAATTCTGGTTATCTCTATAAGAGTTCAAAAGATCCTGAAAAATTTTCTTAGACGGTCGTAGAAAATGCTTGATGATTTTAGAAGACTTTGGAAGAATCAAGAAGCCTATGGAAGATTCTAAAAATTTTTTTAAAAACTTAGAAGATTCGAAATAATTTTGAGGGATTTCGGAAGATTGAACGAATCTACAAGTATTTGGAAAATTTAAAATAGGTATTCTAGATGATCCAAAAATGTCGCCGAAAGTTATAGAAGTTTTCATGAAGATTTTATAAAATTTTAGACAGTTCCAAAGATTTTGAAGGCCTAGAAATTTGTGGAGTAGTTTTTAGATTCTAGAGAGGACTCGGAAGATTGCAATTGGATAACACATTTATTTTTCCTGTAGGCAGCCGCTAGTGAATTTTATGAAACCTTCAACGGAGCACCTTACAATTCTCTGGAACCAGACGTAGTTTGTCATCTGGTATTCGTTTCTAATGTCGAAGTTGGAGGGGATGGAATGCCAATTGTGGGACACACAGAATTACCATCTTGCCCAGTTTGCCTGGAACGCATGGACGAGAGTGTAGATGGAATTTTAACTGTTCTCTGCAATCATACATTTCATGCAAGCTGTCTTGTAAAATGGGGAGATACTTCGTGTCCCATTTGTCGATGTGCACAAACTCCAGAGCCTTTGGCTGACAGTCATTGTATGGAATGTGGTAGGTTTAAAATGACATTAAAAATATTTTAGATTATTAGCTATCACAGTTTGGATATCAGTATTATTAGCTATTACAGTTTGGATATCAGTATTAAATCTTAAATTTAGTTCCAGGAGCGTCGAACGATGGTTTGTGGATCTGCTTAATTTGTGGACACATCGGCTGTTCACGTTACACCAAAGGTCACGCGTTTGATCATTATCGTGATACTCATCACTGCTATGCGATGCAGCTTGGAAATAATCGTGTTTGGGATTATGTGGCAGACACATTTGTCCATCGTCTACTGCAGGACAAAGATGGAAAGATGGTAGAAGGTCACGAACCATTAAAGAGTGAAGGTGCTGCCGTGGATGAGAAAGTTGACTCTGTTCAGTTGGAGTTCACTTATTTATTAACGTCTCAACTGGAAACTCAGCGGGAGTTCTTCGAAGACAGACTCAATAGAATCGAGCAACGAACTATTTCGGAAACTAACGAGTTACGCGATAAACTGACTCAAGTCATTGACGAAAATGCCGAAATGAAGGCATGTCATCAATTCTTTTGGAAGTCTTATAATATTTATTTGTTGTTTTCTGTTATTTGTCTAATGACCCTTTATTCTTTCAGAAAAAAGTATCCACTCTGAATAAGGAGAAGCAGACTCTGGAGAAGAAAATACAGAGTGTAAACCACAAGCTTGAGAAAGCACAATCTGATCTTTCGGAAGAGAAAGCTTTAAGGAAAGCTCTTCAGTTGAATCAGACTTCTTGGCAAACGAAACATAAACAGCTTCAGGATGAATTATCGCAGTACAAAACGACGAAGGAAGCAGAGGTAACAGACTTGAAGGAACAACTGAGAGACGTGATGTTTTTCCTTGAAGCTCAAAAGCAAATCGAGAATTCTGCTGATCGTGAGGAAATTGCTGCGGGACGTATACTTATTGGTCCTGACGCCAACACTTCGAAAAATACCGGTACTCGTGGTTCTAGGAAACACTCGAAACGTTGATTATTTTAAAACTTAGGAGTGTTCTCGAATCCTTGATTTTCAGTAAGTTATTAGAATATTAAGTAAATTCCCCAGTGATTGTTACTTCGATTTAATCTATTTTTCATTTTAATTTTTTGTAAAAAGCAAGTATTTAATTGTAGCTATCAATACAAGTTTTCAGTGGTAAGCATTGAGAAGTCTTTTTCCTTTATTATTGTTTAAATTTCTCTGATATTCTTTTGTTTTGTTGCCCTTTTGTCAGGCCTGTCAGTCGCGATTGCAATTTGTGGATTTAAATTCGAAAGTTAATAGAAAATCGGCAGGATTATGACTCATGATAAATATGCGGACAATGATGAAGAAACTGAGACAAGTTCAGAAGATGAAGAAATTACGGAGACTGGAAGTTCGACCTCCGTTCGAAAAACCAAATTTCTGGGTGTACCTTTTTACAAACTTTCTTACAAGAGACTCCCAAAAAAATGCCTTAAACTTGCATTTATAACAATTAACAGCACTACGTTTGTAAGTTTTCAAATTTGATTTTTAGATATGTGCAAATTTCATTTTTAGGCATTTATCATAATGAGATTGGTGAACAGTTGGTAGGAATCACAACATTTGTACTCTCCATATGGATGCTAGTCGATATTAAATTGCTCATCGGTCAACGGCTTTTTATATCGATTCTGCTTTTAGTTGGGACTTTTGCTACTGTCGTGTCATTTTTAGGATTATTCGCCTTTGTGAAGAAAAGAAAAAATGTTTTAATAGTCGTAAGTCATATAATTAACATTTTAATGTTCAAATATTCTTTTTTTATTTCTGGATTATCTCTGCTTACAATTTTCAAGTAATCTAATTTTCGAATCCTCTTTTTTTCAAATTTCTAGTTTGTGTTTTTTATTTTCCAATTTTAAAATCTTCAAACTTCTCAATTTCTAATTTTGTTATTCAGTTTTTTTATTTTCCATTTTTTTTTAAATTGCTGATACTTCAAAAATGTTCTAATTTTACGTTTCTAAATTTTCCAGTTCCCAAATGTCCTTAATTCTGATTTAAATTAGAAATTACAGATAATTATTGATAATTTAGAAATTATCTGCCTTTTCACTTTCCAACTTTTCTAGTTTATCAGTATTTTAGATTTCAATTATTCAATTCGTCAAACTTGCAGTTTTAAAAGTTTCTATTAACTTGCACAGTTTTAAAAGTTTCTATTAACTCGCACAGTTTTAAAAGTTTCAATTAACTTGCACAGTTTTAAAAGTTTCAATTAACTTGCACATTTTTAAAAGTTTCTGTTAAAAAAGTAGAAGTTTGTTAAAACTGAAAATATAGATCATAGAAGGTTAGGAGAAAAGGAAAATTTGAAAATTAAAAAGTTATATCCTTCGCTAATTAAAAATTGAAACAGAAAGTTCAATGAAAAATTTCACGAGATTGTTGTGAAAATTTCAATGGACAATTTTTGTTTGCGAGAATTTAAATCATCTGGAATTAAGAAGGAAAATTTGAATATCTTCATTAATTAAATTTTACTTTTTAAAAACCTGCCTGATTTGAAATAGAATCCGTTTTCACTTTAATTCTCAAGGTTTTAAATTAAAATATTAAAAATAAAAGTTTCACGAGCGGTTGAAAACTCGACTGATTTGGTGTACACCTACTTCTGACTTAAAGATAATTCCCCAGATAGAACAACAGTTTGCCGCAAATAAGAATATGTCCGCCTTACGGCAACCTTGCGAGGCAAGCTTGAGAGAAACTTGCATCGTTATTTTGAGGAAAACTT
>JBAGKK010394333.1:0-18353 GCA_037177015.1 Euceroptres primus
AGTTGATTGGATGAGTAATTGTGAAATGGTAGACCATCAAAAAGTGTGCAGGGTCTCACAGACCCACAGTGTGCTTCATGATCGAAAAAATAGGTGTGTGCTCCAAAGTTTAAAATAGGTACATAGATTCGAATCTCCGAAGAGTTAGGAATTTTATTTGTTACTTAAGGATTAAAATTCGACGCGTTTATCATATAGACGTGAATAAATTAATATCCATAGGAAAAGTACTTGTATATTCTGAAAGTTTTATTTTATTTTTCTTTCAGTTAATTAAGTCAAATGAGGACCCTATAGAGGCTCCAACGATTCCCTTTTTGTAGTCAGGCTGTGGAAGGGCGGTCCACTTAGAATCCTTCTAGATAGTCTAGTGAGGCCCATATAAAAAAGAGCGTTACGAAACTCATGGGGCCCCTACTAATTTTCCACAGAAGAGCCAGATGGGAAATAGGGAAAGTTTGTCGGAGCCCCTCTAGAACCCTTTCGAAATTTCTACACGGGTTGAAATCTTTTTACTTCGTTTGAATCAAAAAGGAACACGCACATATCCACATCTACGAAGGCAGTAAAGTGAACGAGAAATGAAAGGGAAGGGCAGAAAAGGGTAAAATGCATAGAGAACGAGTTAAGTGATTAATCCTGGTTTTCGATTTCCGACGGATCTGCAATTTTACTGCACCGTTTATGCAGTCAGTATAAAAGCTCTTTTCCCTCCTATCAAAGCGAGCAATGCACTCCTAATCTTCATAAAAGAGCAGATAGTATAAAACCATCAGATTAAAATGAAAAAAATTTTTTAAATGGATTGAAAAATTGCAGCGAAAAATTTTTGTCTACCTAGTGTAGAAAAAGTCGAGAAACTGTACATTTATTGAGAAATACACGCAAACAAAACTACTAATAAATAGTGCAGACTATACCGATAACAATCTTGCTCTATTTATTAGTAATTTTATTTAAAAATATTTTTTTATTAAGTATATTTCAAGGAAAAGGTCAATCATTGGGGGAAGGCCAACAATAGTACCGATTACCCTATAAGGTTTTTTTTTAATCTTCGAAAGAAGAATTTTTCTGTTGATCATTTCCGAACAGATCTCGTGACATATTTATGAGACGAATAATTAAAAGAGAAATCATGCTTTCATTTAACTATATTGTCGATACGTTCTCAAAAAGACTTTAGAAGCAGTCGAGTGCAAGTTACAACTAAAGTCGACGGAAACCAATCTTGAACGAGAAGCTTGAGGCGAGAGAGAATGCGATACTAAAGACCTCGGTTTAATTGAATCTCTAATGCTTCCGATCCTGCCATCCTTACGTACTATATCTGATCAAGCTTCGTTTCATTTAAACTTTAAACACCGGACAAACCATCATTTATTAATTGCCTTTTATCATAAATTAAGTACTCGCAAGTAAATAAACTCAATATTGAGTTCCAAAAAATAATCATACTACATATCACATTTATTTTATCGTCTCATGTATTCAAGAAATGGGTGGAGCACCTAACCCAACTTAAAGGATCGTACTACTTTAGACGCCCAAAAAAGGCTATTTTTGCAAATTTTATATATATATATATATATATATATATATATATATATATAAAATTCGCAAATATATATATATATAAATGTAATGCTTTTTAGGCTCCATTAATACACTCTAACAATGTGAGAAAAAAATTTGATTGAGTTTACATAGTTTTTTTATACAAAAAAGCGAGGCGCACATAGTATCTCGAATAATAGGTGTGTCCACGACGATGATGGTTTTTTTGTGAAGGATTACCTAAAACACAAAAAGCAAAAAGATTTAGACTCAGTAAGAGTGTAGCTATGGTCCGAACTAGAATTAATAATTTTTATCAGGGTGGCCGTTTTCACCGACGAAAAAAATTCCCGGTCATTTTCCGGTCATCAAAAATTTTTTCCCGGTCATTGAATAATAGTTTCCAATAAATAACATTTAATGCAATGGATTTTAAAACTTTTAAAATGTTTTCTATTTAATATTCTGAGTATACAAACATGAATTTCTTTTTAATTTAACATTAAAATACTTTATATTATTGAAAAATTACAAATGGAGGTTTTTCAACTAAGCCCTGGTGATTAACGCTTTTAGGGTGAACATTTTTATGTTTCTAGAAGTAAAATTACGCTATTTAATATAATGAAATGTCACTGTGAGTGAAACGAGAGCATAGGTTTTAAATCTATATAATATAAATATTTTAAGTTCAACTAATCCCCAATGATTAAAGTGTGATATTAAAATATAATAAGTTTTATTTAGTTACTCAGTTTTTTAATCTCTTGATCAATAACTTCTGCACTTTTACGTGCATTTTCTAAGATTGCATTCAAGTTGCTTGCTCACTTTGCACAAAACAAGCGGGAATCCAAAATTCATAATATAAAACATAAATCCGGTTTTTTCAGATCACAAAAAATTCCCTGTCATTTCCCAGTTTCCCGGCCACTCTGTTTATGTAAATATATCAGAATGGCGGATGTTTAAAAAAATTGAAAAATAAGATTTTCTTGGTCATTTTTCAGGCCAAAAAAATAGTAAAAATAAATATTTTGACTTTATTCTAGTTCCGGCCATACCCACACTCTTACTGAGTCTAAATCTTTTTGGTTTTCGTGTTATAGGTAATCCTTCATAAAAAAAACCATCAACGCCGCACAATGAGAACAAACGTAATTTTTGTTTCAAGATCGTAGAAATTTGATAAGAATAACCTAGACGGATAAATTTTTTTAAAACTGTAGATAAATATCTACAGAATATAAGAAAATTACAAATAAGGTGCAAAAAATTATTTTCGACCTTGAAAGTCAAGGTTAAAGTCACTCGACTCCTCTGCGGACTGAATTATTTCCACCCATTCACATTTTACCATTCATGGTATTTAAAGGTTTTTGGGGTCACTGATTTCGAATCCGAAGTCAATCTGTCAAAATTCAAAATGGTGGATCCAATATGGCAGATAAAACCTATTAAAAACACAGATATGGCTCAAAATTGATATTAAAAGGTTTTTGGAGTCGCTGATTTCGAATCCGAGGTCAAACTGTCAAAATTCAAAATATCGGATCCAATATAGCGGATTAAAACTGTAAAAAGAACACTAATATGGCTGAAAATTGCTTTTCAGCATTTAAAAAAAAAGAAAATGAGAACCATTATATTTTGACCTCGTATTCGAAATCAATGACCCGAAGAAACACGCAGTAGCAATTTTTAGCCTTATAGGTGTTTTTTTAACAGTTTTTATCCGCTATATTAGATCCGCCATTTCTAATTTTGACAGTTTGACCTCGAAGTCGAAATCAGTGACCCTAAAAACCTTTTAATATCAATTTTTGCCATATCGATGTTGTTTTAACAGGTTCTATCCGCCATATTGGATCCTCATTTTTGAATTGTGACAGTTTGACCTTGGACTCGAAATCAGCGACCCCAAAAACCTTTAAATAAAATGAATGCTAAAATATGAATCGGTGGAAATAGTTGAGTCCTCAGAGAAATCGAGTAGGACATTCAGTCGCTGTTTTCTCAGAACCAGGAAGTCCTAGCTTAAGTTACAGGCCGGATTTGGAATGAGCAGGAAAAAATCTATTAAAAAAAATATTTATCACATAAAGTGTACCATTTGAGTGCTCATGGTAATCGATAATCTAAAATTTTGTCAAAAAATTTCAACTATAACCTAGATTTTCAATGTCAAAAATAATTTTTTGCACTTTCTCCGTAATTTTCCTATATTCTGTAGGTATTCATCTGCAGTTTTAAAAAAATCATCCCTTTAGGTTATTCCTATCAAAATTTCTACGATTTTGAAATAAAAATTACGTTTGTTCCCATACTGTGCGCCGTGGACACACCTATTATTTGAATTCGCCTCGCTTTTTTGTATTAAAAAAACTATCTAAAATCAATAAAAAAAATTTCCACACATTTTAAGTGTGTATTAATGGTGTCCAAAAAGAATTAAATGAATATATATATATATATATATATAGAATATATATAGTCGAAATAGCTAGAAAAATTCGCAAAAATAGCCTTTTTTGGGCGTCTAAAGTGGTATGATTCCTTAAGAGTATTAACCCTTAGTTGACACACCTCCCTAGAATTACGTAGTTGGCATATGGGATCTGGCTAACTTTTGAGAACTTTTTTGAAGTTCAAGAGTTAAACTTTCTTGCAGTATAATTCATTCTGCGAAAAACAAATTGTTAAATACATTAAAAATTTGACTAAAGTTGACCTTCAGTGAAAAAGAATTCTTGAGGTAACGTCATGCGTGGGAAGATAGTGTTCCCGGAAACCAACTAAGGGTTAAAATCCCCATTGTTTCTTTAAAATTCATGGTACAGTTGATAAAGGATAGTCAGTAGCTCTTTCACTTAAATTCTTATACGGGTGAAAATCAAAAAATCGTCAATATTCACATAATAATTTTTTTTGATAAAAATATTTCAAATTTGATTAAAACAAGTTTTTTCTATTAGTATGCATCTGAAATATGACGAAAATAGTAGAGAACAAGATCGAAAAACATATTTAGAATTTATTTATTATATTTTTTAACCTTTTTAACCAACATGATATTTCATAATCTCCAGCTCTTAAAATACATGACTGGACTATAGAGAACGAATTAAATATATATTTCAACATTTATTGTACATCAATAACATCGTAATTACATTGAATAATAAATAATATGAATTTTCTGAAAAGAATCTTTTTCTATTTTCGTTAACCTATTTGAAAATTATTATTCTTTTGAAACAAGAAAACCTTCATTCATGATATCATAAAACGGTCGTAGAACACGATGGAAGTAAATCAGTGAAAAGGAATCCTTTTTTAAAAATTACTTCCTTAATATAAATTAGTTTAAATTGAGCGTTTGTAAGAACGAATAAGTTTTTACGGACAATATTTTCACGTATAACTTACCTCATAAAAAGTGCACTTATCTGAAAAAAACGCAGGACACGATGACATTACGAAGATGTACGAAATTTAGAGAAATTTGTTAATTGCTGATTTCCTTTACCTTTTTGACATATTTTCACATAAGTATATTGTAAAATTTACGTCAAAATTTACTATTTCTTGAAATTGAAATTAATCAAACGATTATTAACTTCTTTTTTATCTTTAGGAGTAATAGAGAAAAAAAGTATCCCAGAAAAGCATCCAATTTTACTTTAAAAGACTGCAAAAAGGCTTTCGAATACTTATAAATATAATCAGGAACAAGGGACACGATGACACTTTCAGATACTTAAAAGATTTTACGTGTATTTAAGTAATATATGGGCAATTCTTTGAAACCTTCAACTTTTAGGCTATCAGTTTAATGGAATATAAATGAAGAAGCACACATAAGTAATTCTGCATATTGCTAATTGAAATCATAATTAATACATTGTTAGTAACGGTCAATACCGCAGAGGGTGACCCCACCTATTAAATCTATTTAAAAAGATGTAGAGGTTATGTGTCTTAAATTTCATAACATGTAGTAATAATTTTGTAATAATAAATTGTATAATAATACATTGTATTGTAATAATAAATTTATTATAATAAAACAATTAATACACAAATCAAGCTTTTAAATATGTTTATTTGTTCTGAAATTATAAGCAGCTCTTTTTTGATAAATTTTAAACATTTTTTTTAACATTTTAAACTTTTCCATAATTTGCTTGTCTTCATTGTCGTCAAAAAAAGTATCTTCTTTTTCTATCACATCTTCTCGTGGAGAGTTAATAATTTTGCAAACAATTTGGTTATAGTCTATAATTTGTATTTTTCTAGAAACAAGCCACCTAAATGTTTTCCCGGAACGAATCATAAGGTCTGCTTTGATATTTTTTGGCAATACTTCCTTAACAATTCCAGAGTACCATGATTTTTCTTTCAGTACAGTAATCCATGTACCAAGCTCATACAAATTTATACTAACGTTGTTAGAGTTTATTTCAAAATTTGAAACTAGATTAGTGTTTTGATTTGGTCCAGTGCTTTGACTGCAAAAGTTCTACTGACGTCTCGAAATCTCTGCTTTGTGCTGGTGGCCTGTATTGTAGACATATTTTAAAAAACTAGAAAGGCGTAAATTTATCTCTTGAACTACTTCAGTAAGATTGCAATCAATTTTGAGGTTTTTCATCTTTTTTACGTCATATATCAAATTTTTCGCCCCATGTTGAGATTCAGTATCAGTTTGCCACCTATAAAACCAACATGGTTCAGTACTTTGTGTTACAGGAACACATTTTCTTTGCATGAATTACAAACTCGATGCATGCATGCTTCGGATTTTGAATTACATGTCACTGACGCGATGAAAATTGATGAATTTTTAGTATTAATAATTTTAATTAATGCTAAATTGTCTAATAAAAATTGAAAATCGTCGTGTTCTTTACAACTACATGAGGGCGCTTTACAACCCAAAATGGCTTTAAACTAAAAAATGTTGTCCTACTAATTTTATACTCCCCCAGTTTGCAAAATTTTGTATATACATAAATTACTAAGTGTAGATTTTTTCTTGATACTTCTTAACCTACTCTACCCTATTATACTTCCTTTTACTAGTAGAAGCTGTTGGAATTACTTCTGGTAAAGGACGGTTTTCGGGGTTGGATGAGGATGTTGAGGTTAAAGGAGAGGAATGCCTGAAGATAAAATGATTTTAAATATAGAATACATTTTTTATCTAGAAAAATGAGAACTTTAAAGAATTTAAAAGATTTTTAATATTCGATTTATTAACTTTTGAACTGATTTGGGATTTTTAATAGAAAATGAAAGGTTATCTTTTTACTTGGGACATGTTGAAGCTGCAGATTCGGTTCTCTGTCGTAATTCCTTTCCTTTCCGCAATCTTTCTGCTCGTTTACTTGCCTCTTTTTCTCTTTTTTGCATTCCCAGCAAAAAAATGTATTCAAAATAATTGACAAGAATAGACATTCTGAATTCGTTTGAATGCCGTTATGCAATCCGAGGATTAGAATTCAATAGAATTGGCACGAATTCAGATCGCACGCGACCAATTCGCTTAGTCGATACGAATTGAAAGGAATTGAAAAGGATTAGGAAATAGAGATTCGAATTCAGATCTAGTGAAAAGTAGCATATAAAAAATTTATTCTAATAATAACTGGCTGCGATTTCTTTATATGCTCTGCAAAACGTATGTTATATTCGGTGAGCTGACGAGAATAATGACCTGATGAAGTCGATCAAGTAGTACAAAAGTAGTACAAAAATTAACATAAGAACATTAGATAAAATAATTTTCGTCACGATGTCTATAAATTCTTAGATTAGAAAAAACCAAATACTTTTTGACGTCAAGCGAGAGAAATATAACCTTTTTAAACTGCATGATTTTGATTGCATCAAACTTTCCGTTTATCTCTAACGGAATATGCACGTTCACAAAATTGCGGCTTTTTTTCACACCCTTCATTCAATCTTTCTTCGGATTGTATGTAAAAGGTTCGGATTTATTCCATTTCTTATTTCGGAATTAAAAAGAATTCAAATTGTACTTGGCTAAGCAGAATTAAAGTGAAATAAACAGTCATTCAGACGAATTCGAGCTCACGGATTCAAAAGAATTGACCGAGTTCGACTCATGCTTCGAATTCTCACGAATAGAGATTGAGAGTTTCAATTATGCTCTAACGAATTACGAAAAATTGGCGTTGAGCACCAATTTGCGTTTGCTGCATAACGGGATTCAGAAGATTCTCTCTGAATTCTTTTCAATTCTTTTTAATAAATTTCTTTTTGCTGGGTTATCTTATCCCTTTTCTTCTTTAATATTTTCTCCCGTTCCATACATAACCGTATACGGAATATTGTTTGACATTTCTGTTAATCAATTTTGATCGATATTGATCTACGGCAATTTTCACTACATGGAATTTTTATTTTTCTTACATGGGAGATTCTTAACAACAGCGAAAAACGTGATAAAAACTTAGTAAAAAAAAATCGAATTTTTACGAGCACATTTGGCAAAACGCTATTTTAGCAATTTCAACATGTACTTTAAAATTTACGTCAATTAAATGTCTCCGTCAAAATTACGAGCATATTACACGAGCGACATTTCCAATTGTACATCGTGTATGGCTTTATAAACTCACGTATTATTTACTAAAAATAGAATTTATGACTAATCTATATACACACACTGAAAAAAAATGGTTTAGCTGTTCCTAGCTGTCCCAGCTAAATGTTTAGCTGGATTTCGTCTTCTAAGAAAATATAGCTGTGTTACCTAAATTTCTAGTTGTGTTGCCTAAATATCTAGCTGTGTTAGCTAAATTTTGCCATCTAGAAATTATATAGCTAATTTATCTAGATAATTTCTAGATGGCAAAATTTAGCTAAAACAGCTAGATATTTAGGTAACTCAGCTAGAAATTTAGGTAACACAGCTATATTTTCTTAGAAGACGAAATCCAGCTAAACGTCTAGCTGAGACAGCTAAACCATTTTTTTCAGTGCAGAATAAATACTGAAGGTCAGAAAATAATGCGCTCGGAGCAGTAAGTTGAAATTTGAACATTTTCAGTGATCACACAGGCCGCCAAAACGATTTTTTTTCTCCGAGATATGGCACATTAACCATTTCAGTTGCACTCTGAAAAACTAGAAAAGAAGGCGAAGAAAGCGGTTAAAATTATGTTATTCAATTGATAAAGGATTTAGTGTCTAAAGGTTTTTGAGTTTGCTGAATCCGAATTTGAGCTCACATTTGCAAAATTCAGGATGGCGTATCCAATATGACGGAAAAAAATTTTAAGAAATACTTGGTTTTGTACATAACTTAAATTTTGAAAATCTGAGCTCAAATTCGGATTCAGCAAACTCAAAAATCTTTAGACACCAAACTCTTTATCAATCGAATAACACAATTTTATTCTCTTTCTTCGCCTTCTTTGCTAGTTTTTCAGTGTGAAACTGAAATGGTTAATGTGCCATATCTCGAAGAAAAAAAAATCGGTTTGGGATGATCCAAAATAGAAATGAAAGGTAAAAAGGAGTACTAAAGTACTAAATGGCCATTTTTTTACTTTTAGGTTAGAATATCTCGAAATCCTGACGTATAGGAAAAATTTGGACAACGGATTCGTTTTTAGGGCATCAAAATCCTTCCTGTTCACCTAGTCAAGTCTTTGGGTCAAAATTTTGTCGACCTGTGTAATTTTACAAAAATGTGTTTTCTTACACCAGCGACAGAAAATCTGGGGACAGGTATTTTGCTTCCTAAGACTTAGCTCAGGTTGGTATTATTAAAATTTTATAAATATTAATGAATTCCTCAATGTTTTTTGAAATTATATTCTCAATAAAAACTTTTCATTTGTTAAAATTCTAGTGGTATAAAATTGGAAATCATAAAAACTACAGACGGAGGACATATTGCATAATCGACGTATTACATATTTAATGTTTTTATATTGACTTACCAGTTGTTGTTGTCAAATTAAAATTTGTATCCAGTGTTAAGTTTATTATACTTAAAAATATTTTAAAAGTAAAAAGTTATTCTTTTTCCCGAAACTAATATAAAACGTCAAGGACATAAAAGTTAAAGGTATCACGGAAACGCCCATATAGATAAATGTAAGCATAGGACATTGTAGAATGGCTAGCGTGCTTAAAAATTCTTATATTTAAAACAGGATATTTTAAGAATAAGAGCGTAATTTTTTCGGGACACATTTTCGTCAATTTTTTGTTTTTCACCCATACACTGAAAAAAAATGGTTAGTTGGGCCAACTACTTAGTTTGTAAGATATGATACTGCTACTTTATTAATTGGGACAACCATTTTATTAGTTGTTGGTACTAATTGAAAAGTCACTGCAACTAATTAAATTGTGGTGCTATCTAATAGAACAGTATCAAATAATAAAATTTCAGTACCATATCTTACAAAATAAATAGTTGGCCCAATTAACCATTTTTTTCAGTGTATAAAACCCCCTAGAAAGCAGAGAAGGAAACGAAACATGCGATTTTGGTATCGTTCTGTTCTTCGAATGAGTAACACGCGCTAAGTTCATATCGGTTTTAATGTCAGGGAATGGTCATCGTTTTGTTTCAATCCCGAACTTAGCAAGGAACGAATAAAACTATTGAAAACCGCATCGCATGACATGGTTCGATTTGCATGAAATTAAAAATTAAAAGTACCTACAAATAAAGTA
Organism: Euceroptres primus; assembly: GCA_037177015.1. Taxonomy (NCBI): domain Eukaryota; kingdom Metazoa; phylum Arthropoda; class Insecta; order Hymenoptera; family Figitidae; genus Euceroptres; species Euceroptres primus. Next base: position 10,279 of record JBAGKK010394333.1, read on the forward strand.
ACTATATATAAATTGACTTTTCCAGATAATTGAAATTAATAGGTTGAGACTGTAATATTGAAAAACTGAAGATAATGCAAGAGAGAAATGTAATCTATTATCCATAATATTGAATCTATAGACCATAAACATGAGTCTGTAGACCCATGTTGGAGATCGTATTTTTCCATTTTTTACCTTATTTTGCGATCAGTCAGCCCTTTTCTGTACAACTAGAGCCTTTAAACTCCCTTGAAAGAAAAAATTTCAAACAATTTGATTTAAAACACTTTTTTTATTTGTATTTCCGATAACAAATTGTAGGGGAAAACCTCTTAAAACGGACCGGTGTCTAAGAGGGTCACATTTTAATATAGATATCTTCTAAAAGAAAATATTATTCGCTAGCGGTGTGTGTGTGTGTATTATATATGTTCAGTGAATTTCTATCTACCAATATCTACTTTCAGAACTGATAAATCATATTTTTTAATATGTTAAAAAGAGACCGTCTTAGGCTTAGCCCATGTTTTAGAGGGTCTTCCCCTTCTTAATGTTTATTATTATTGAAAATGGAGTACAAAATACAAAATTAGTAACTATGATATTTCAACCAGAATTTTAGTTTATTTTCTTAGTTTTGTAATAAAAGTTATTAAATATGAAGACAACCAGTGTACATATTTAATGTTACAGTAAAAACTAGACTTTCCTTTCAATCCGGTATGTTTTTTTGAGCGTTCTAATATGATCTTCGGTTGTTCTATATGATGTCTGATCAACTTCATTTTGAAAAATGATACCAGATTCGATTTTGTTTTCATTCACAATCATTCTATTTCGATTCAGAAATCGTAATTCTGTTATTCGGGATTCATGGACTAAACTGAAGTCGGATGGTTTTGTTGCCCGATCTATTTCCATACCGAATTTGGTTCTAAAAGCATTTTTATTATTTAGTATCATCAGATTAAACATATATTTCTTTAAATTAATGCGAAAAACCTTGCAAAGCAAAGTAAATTAATCTTGCTTAAATGTTTCGTTGATTCTTAGCACTAACGTATCTTGCAACAATTCCGAATTCATTCTACATCTGTATAGCGAAAAAAGGAATGCCATGTGTGAAAAACCCCTCTCTACGCTCACATGTGATAATAAATAGACACACTAATGTAAAATTAATGCTTTAAATAATGTACAAATTGAAACTTAAATCGCAGAGAATGTATATTATGAAATAAATTAAAGTTTGTTGCAAATGCGATTATATAATTGCGAATTATAAACGTAGAGCTGTGCAGCAATCACTTCGAATTTTAACTGTAAATTGGTATCTTTTTGGCTACGCATAGAACATTGAATTTTTCCAAATTGAGTTTAATTTAAGAAGGAATTTAAGCAACTTAAATCACTTCGAATGTAGTTGAGTTACCCTACATTCTCGAAGTCGAAATTATTCAGTTGGTTTTGAAATTAAATATATGTGAAATATCGCGAATTGCATTTGAATTTAATTTAATTTTAAAACCAACTTAATAATTTCGATTTCGAGAAATCCTATCCGAAGCGATTTAAGTTGCTTAGATTCCTTCTTAAATTAAACTCAATTTCGAAAAATCCAATGTCTTAAGCGTGTCTGAAAAGATACTTTGCAGTGAAACTTCGAACTGACGACTACTCAGTAGGGCGGGTGGAAAAAACCAATTTTAGAAATCAAAAACAGCCTACCACTGAAAAGCTTCATCATGGACCCTTTATAACCTGTGTAAAATTTGCAATAGATCGATCAATATCCTGAGGTTCCTCGAGACTAAAATAAGTTTGAAAAATTTGTTATTCTTAGAGTTTTGAAAAAATCGCTAATAATTTTTTCGCATAATCTACGTAATATGCCCAACATTTTCAAAACTCTTGTGAGATTTTAATATTTTGAGTTTTTCTAGGAGAAAATCTCATTTTTAAAAACCTCAAAAAACTCAAATAAATTTTAAAAGCTTTGGAAATTATCTTAAAAACTTTTTGAGCCTCTGGAAACTTTCTCACACTCAAAAATCTGAATAAATTGGAGAAAACTTTAACTTTAGAAAAAATTTGAAATAAACAAATTTAGGATCGGATCATTTTTAATCCTAAGACTTCTCAATTTTTTCAGGTAAATTTTGAGAACGGGAAAGTTGCGAAAGGCTGAAGAAAAGTTAAAAATAATTTTCAAAGCTTTTAAAATTTATTTTAGTTCTTTGAGGTTTATAAAAATGATATTTGCTCCTAGAAAAACGCAAAATATTAAAATCTCACAAGATTTTTGAAAATTGGGCATATTATGTGGCTTATGGAAAAAATTAATATTAGCGATTTTTTCAAAACTCTGAGAATAACGAATGTTTAAGACTTATTTCAGCCTCGAGGAACCTCACAGGATATTGATCGATCTATTTCAAATTTTGCACAGGTCATAAGGGATCCAAGATGAAGCTTTTCAGTACTAGGCTGTTCTTGTTTTCTAAATGTTTTTTTCGGCCCACTCGCACCCTACTGGACAGCTCTAATATAAAGTTTTTACTTGCAAGATGCCGTTCTATATTTTTACCATGCTGATTCTTGAAAATAAAGTTTTATGTTTAATTGCCATCCAATGTAATAAATGATAATTTAAATCTTTTTGGGCAATTCTCTCAAAAAGCACAATTTTGAACGTTCACGAACGTTTTACTGCTTAATGTTAAATTATTTAATTTTTAGAAAACTAAATAATTTGACATTAAAAAGCAATAAAAAGTTCGTGAACGTTCAAAATTGTGCTTTCACTCAAAAAAATATTTGTTTGAATCAAACAAAAAAATTTGATATCATGTTATTCAAAGAAACAAATTTTTTGCTTCAATTAACAAAACATTTATTTTATTTTAATAAATGAAAGATATCTACCTTATTAATCTAAACAAATAATTTGTTTTGTACAATTTATTTGACTTAAATAAAGGATTTTTTTCAATTAAATCCATTTGAGTTTATACAAGTATTTGTTTGATTTAAACAAAAATAATAATCCGCATACAAATAGTTCCTTAAAAAACGCAAATAGCGCAGAAGAATCTTCTCACAATAAAAACTACAATCATACTGAATATAAAGGCGTCTGAAACATGTACTGTCGTTACACATCCCGCGCATCCCGACAGGTAGTCTAAAAAAAGTGGTGTCTTGCACTTAACACTTCTTAACCACAAAATTGAAAATTTTTTAAAATTATTTATAAAATTGAATAAAGTTTAGAAAACAAAATCTTTACTTGATTTAAAACAAAAAATGTTTAAAGCTAACGAGAACTTTATTTAATATAAATAAAAGATTTATTCGATCTAAATAAAAATTTATTCAAATCAAATAAATAAGGACAAATAAAGAATTTGTTTGAATCAAATAAACATTTGTTTGACCCCATATCAACATTATAATTTGTTTAATTCAAACAAGTTTTGTTTGAATCAAACAAATATTTTCCTGAGTTTTGTGAGAGAATGACTCTTACATTAAAAACTATATTCACTTTGGGTAGAATGAATTTATAATTAATTATTAATTAATAATTTTTAATTATTTTCGCTAATATGAAAATAAAAATAATTAATTTCTTAAACAAGGAATTGAGCAAGTATAATTGTATTGTTTTGAAGAGATTCTAAATTTCCAAATGTTTTACAACTCACCAACCTAAAGTTTCTTTCCACAACGGTCTACCAAACAGGTCACCGATTTATCCTCGGGATTATAAGAGAAAAACTTTTGAGAAGGGTTGTGCTTTAGAGGCGGCATCTTGCATTTTACTTCTGAGAGTTTTTTACAGATATGATGTGAAGTAAAGGGTTTGACATAAAAAAAGGAACAATTATTCTATATAGAAATAGAAACTGTATTCATTCAGTTCGCGTAATTAAAACCGTGACCGGAACCGAATTAAAAACAAAGGACTCGTTCGCGAATGACCCGAATATAGGATGAGACTGATACGTTTCCCTCATTTATCTATGATATCAGTTTAATGATTCGATCATGCTTTTTTTTAATTTAAACCGAACATTTTATTCATTCACGGTATCGTTTCATTCTCTGCTAGAAAGTAAGCGTGATGCTCAAATAAAATTATCTAAAAAGAAGGATGAAATTGAGTTAACTTGAATGCTTCAACTGAATGACTAGCTACATAGTTCAGAGGTATTTCCACAAATGCGAATAAAAGCTTAGTATGGTCTACCTTTTGCCTTGTTGGAAGGTCCACGTGAGAAAGCGTAGAGAGGATTGCATGCATATGCAGATTTACAACCCCTGGAAGACCACCTTGTTAACCATCCTTCAAAGGTCATATGTGTCTATGTGCACCTTCGTCGGTTATAACTATATAAATATTTGCTTAGATGCTTTAGAATCACATTTTGTTGAATTTTAAAATTTTACTTCTGTGGTGAGAAAAACTGTATAAACATAAAAAACGGATTTTTTGTAATTTTAACACAGCCACCTTAAAAAAAATGACAATTAGTATCACTTTTAAATACAAAATTCTGTATAAAATTCTACATTTCTTTTTAACCCATTTCAATAATTTATCCATGGAATCAAAATTATCTGCGTAATTTAATTCATTTTATTGAAATTAATTGTTTTCAGAACCATAAAATGAAAAAATATATATTAAATTGCAAAATCGGAAAAATGCAGTTATTTGCTCTCTATTTTTCAATACAATACCTCGCTGAAAGGGTTAGATCGATTTACTTTTAGATCTCGTCACGGGGGAAGCATTCTTTTTCATTTTCTTGTAGTGGGATGGGGCCTGCGTCCCTTCACGAAATTGTTTCGCGCAGTCCTACACTGTTAGAAAATTCTTAAAATTTCAATCTCTTTTCAATTACTGTAATTGAAAATTCATTTACGGTGGTTGAAATTTCAGTTAAAAATTCATTTACTTTTGGTTGTAAACTCAATTACTTTATTTGAAAATTCATTCATTTCGGTTGAAAATTGATTCAGTTACGGGAATTGTATAAAACTTCAACTAAAGTAATTGAAGTTTTTCCTAAGAGTGCAGCAGAAAAAGGAATTGTCGCACGTATTGTAGGTATAGTGGATATAAATATAAGAATAGAACGAGCAAACTCGAGAGCCATTCTTAAGAGCATCGAAGGGAAGAGAATTATTTATAACAGGCCATGAATCTAAGAACGCGTAATAACGTCTGTGTACATTACGTCCTACGTAACGAGTTTGGAATGGAATGACAAAAACGGAGCTCATTGTAGTGTCGTTCTAGGGTCCCTAATTACGAACAATAAGAATAAATTATCTTCTCTGACTTAAAAAAATTAGAATATTATACCTCAAACGATCGTACCTTTTCTGTAATAAGATCCTATTATTGATTGAGCTTGTTACAAAGTTCGCATAATAGAGAGGAGTTTCTGGGGAAAAAACCAAAAGAAATTATTCTATTGAGAAAATTAGCATACTTCAGGAATACTCTGCAATTTACTTTGTCTGTAAATAAAATGACCTTTTGAGTTGGGAAAATAGGAAACAGGATTTAATTCTTTTTTGTAATGCGTTAAATACCATCTCAGGAGAAAATTGAAGGTTTAGACAATGAAGAGACAAACTAATATTTTGCTTGCATCTTTATAAAACTAACTTTCACAAAAATAATTATATCTCTATCCACCACTAGATTGTAAAGAGCTCATTTGAAACTTATGTTGATGCATGTTTGTGTAATTTATCAGTCAACAAGCTTATAATCAGACTTGTAATTGAGGACACCGGATTTGAAAACATATTACGCATGTTTTATGAAATTCAGACGAAGCCAAATATGAAACAGAAGTTTGCAACTCTGAAACAGTGCCAAAAAGATTTTTCAAAGACTTATTGTCAGTTACGATAACAAATTAAAAGTTATGTAGATTTGTAATCCGGGAGCTGAATATATTTAAATCAGGTTACTAAAATAACGTCCGTTTGGCGCAGAACTTCCTGGGGGATCACCACCTCTATTTTCCTGTGACCCAATGTGTTGGGTGTCCGCTCAGTGACGAGTCAGCAATTTACACAACTATAAAGGCAAAACGTATCCGGTGCGTTGGCACGCACGAACCCGAATCGGAGTTGTTGCCATAAAAGATGGTGCTGTAACAATCACAATTATACCACATTCGGCCAAGAGCCTGTATTGCGGCTTTACATATATACGGCATGCACTCAACGAATCGTCGTCGAATTCGAAACGAATCCGCAGTCAAAATGTTTGTCGCCACCGCATCGAATGCCGTCATTTAAGTACCACATAAAACGACAGTTCCCGCAATATGTTTCGCACATGGATAACAAATAGGATTGAATATAATCCTGTATATGTCCGTGACTCACGAGAATTTATTGAACACGCAATTTTCGTTACATTTATGACTATTGTTATCAAAATTTAGGGTTCAGAAAGCTAAAGCAGAATAATAATGTTTGACTGGATAAAAATACAGAATTAATTATATAAGATATTAATATTATATATATTATTATATATATTATATATATTATATATAATATTAATTAAATATATAATATATATATATATATATATAAATATATATAATATTATGTAATATTAATTAAATAAGAATTAATTAATTAAAAACAAAAAAAACAAGAAAGGATTTTTGCTAAATTTTTGCTACTAAATTTTTAAACTACTAAACCTTCTCAACATCCATCTGGTTGTTTAAAAAACTAAAGTGAAACAGAATCCTTTTAGCAACTTAGAAAATGCAAATGAATTCTGTCAGTATTGAAAGGTTCAACGAGCAAATAAAAAAGTTTGTTAACTTTCAATCACGATTCAAACAATTATAAAAGGACTCTCTTTAAATGGTGGATACTATTTCTACGTAGAAAGTCATTCGAAGTCTCAAAATCGCTTTCTTTCTTTCGTCGATAAAAGCGGTTAAGCGCAGTCAGTTACGCTACGCCAAACTTGCGAGGAGAATTCTCGATTCGAGACGAGCCACCGTTTCTAATCACGGTAACGTCGCGACCGGAAATATTGCATTCCTGGCTCTTGGGAACGATCAGAAGCGAGAAGATTGACTTTGAAAAATAAAGAAAAACGAACAAAAATGCAAGAGTGAATTTCGCATTCACTTGGAGATTCCCAGAAAGACGATATGTACTGAAAAGATTCAACATACTCTGAACATATTTTTCGCTTTCAGAAATCTTATAATGAAAAATAAATACAAGAAAAAGAAAGGTTCAATCATTCGCATTTGCAATTTTAAATTCCAGTTTTTAATAAAAATAGTCACCAATTAAACTTAAAATTTAACTATGTTCACTTAAAGTAATTCACTTATTTACAGTAGAAAGTAATTTAGGTAAATTACGATAAAATGTCACCCAGAAGTAGAGAGGATCTGAAAGTAAATAGAGGAAAATTTAAACACGACTCTCATCATGCGAGATTGCAGATAAAAAATACTGGAAACAGGAAACAGCACTTAGAATCAAACAAGTACGAATACAAAAGCTAAGTTTGAATTAATTCAAATTGATTTATCTTCCTTCCTTATAGATGTTTGTGATTTATGGGTATATGATGAACAATTAGAAAGTCAACTATAAATAATCTCAAATGGGAAGAGAAAAGTCACCAGTCATCATTTTTAAACTGTAAAGAACAAAATGGTAAAAAACAAAAAAACAAGGGCTTGTCTAACTAAAAGTCACCCTGCAGAATTTTATAAATAATAAAGACCGAATCCATTTGAAATCATGCAGGCCGGCAGGTGCACGGAGAAAAATGGAGTGTCAAACTGACACTCTGTAGGTTTAACTATGGAATATGCGTGTGAACTTGGCCCCCCACTTGTAAAATTTTGAAGTTTTTTTTTGAGTTCTGATATCCTTTTGGATAGTTCTACAGTTCCTGATAACTTTTAGAAATAGTTCCGGCACATAAATACTCTAAAAATAGATTTTTCAAAATTGGGGGCTAAGTTCACGTTCCCCCGCACTTTTCGAAAAATAAACTTTTTTTTAGAGTTCTGGGT